>LPNX010147875.1:52474-85844 GCA_001517045.1 Pseudotsuga menziesii | reverse complement strand
TGGACTACTATGTTCAACCTCGACACCTCTATTCGCATAGTAGGACATGTACTCGTAGCGGTTTGTGTAGAAGACCTTCCAGACTGGTGGCATCTCTTATAGGCTACCTCCTTGATCGTGCCAGTGTTCATGAGATTTCAGCTCTCGTGACTTGATTCCAGTGTATGTCAGACATTTCCAGCCACTATGGAGATCTTGATCTATTGTATATCTTCAGCCATTTTGGAGATCATGGTCCTTTGTACATCTTCATCATGGAGATTCTGATCTATGTATATTGTACATGGTGATGACCACATATGTGATATCATGTATTATGCCTATTCATGGCCATTGTACTCTTATGTATCTGAGACTGCTATATGTACTTGCAGTTATATGCAGAGTTGTATTATTATACTATGTTGATTGGGTGGCTGGTCTTCCATTTGGGATCCTTCATCACTCCACTTCTAGGATAGACTTATAATGTATTTCAGCCATCGTATGACCCCTCTGACCTCACACATTAGGGGGCATCTGTTATAGCGGATTTCACAACTCCAGGTGAATCACACTTTGTATGGCCTTCCCCTGTCCTGCTGTAGACTCTTTAGACCCCATGGACCATATTTTATCCTTTGATGTTTCCTTGATCATCCCTAAAACTATATGAAAAATGATATACGCGGATTTTTACCCGATAACCGCGTACATACGCGGGGTTGACCCCTATAACCGCGTACATCAGGATGTGTGCATAATCCAAATCCTTTTGGAGTTTTCCTTGACATGGATCCGACTCATTCGAATCCTGGCCTTCCATATGCCTTGAGATCGCTCGGATTCGACCCTTCATTATCCCTTGTGAATCTATATAAGGAACCCCTTGGTACATTGAAAGCATATAGAGAGATTGAAAGCAACGAAACTATAGTCCATTGTTGCCGGAATTTATGCTTGAGTCTGCATCCCTTTGTCCCTTTGGAGCACTTTTGTGTTCTTCCCAATCTTGCCTTTTGCTAGTGAGCTTGCTATCGTGAGATGGAGGATTGAGGTGGTGGAGGCCCAAGTGGGGGATTCAGTTTCTCCGGTTCACAGACGTGCCGTCAGAGGTTGTATCTATCTTGTAATCTCTGATTTATATTAATAAGAACTATCTTTTCCTGTCCAATGATGTGTATTTGATTGAATATTGTATCCATTGGAATATGTTAAATGCTTTTACATTATTGATGATATATGCTAGAATAGATCTAACACCATGATATATAGTATGCTTGTATTGTTTACTTGTTGTTGAGGCAATATTATATCAATTCAAGCTGAATATTGGAAATCTCAATGGGGATCTACTTCAACCGTCCGGAATAAGGTACGAGGTCTGATCCTTTAGTGTTAGACATTTTATTTCTATTGCATATTGGGAAAGATTGATTTCTGGAGTCAAAGCTGTCTGTTGTGGTACCCCAAGCCATAGGAATTTCTCTCCGTAACACAGCGGTCTGATGCCTATCACATCCATGAATGGATCAAGGTATCTCCTTACTTTTATTGATGATTTTTCAAGGTATACATGGGTTTTCTTTCTCAAAAAGAAATTAGAAGTATGTGAAAAAATTTCTGAATTGAAGGCCTTGATCGAAAATGCCTCTGGGCTTAAGATCAAGATCTTGAGATCTGATAATGGAGGGGAGTATGTCAGTAATGAGTTGTTGTACATATGCTCCCAAAGTGGTATTCAGGTCCAGCATTCAATTCCCTACACTCCCCAGCAGAACGGAGTAGCGGAAAGGAAGAACCGGTCTCTCAAGGAGATGACCACCTGTATGTTGGAGTCAAAAAAGCTTGCTGCAAATTTGTGGGCTGAAGCCATGCATGCTACAGCATACATTCATAATAGGGTGCCACACTCATCTGTGAAAGGAAAGACTCCTTTCGAAGCATACTTCGAACACAAGCCGGATGTGTTGAACCTACGGGTATTTGGGTCCACTGCATGGGTCTGGATTCCGCTTGATAAAAGAAGGGCTTGGCAACCGCAAAGCATAGAATGTCTTTTTATTGGATATCCTAATGAATCTAAATGATTCAAGCTGTTGGATATCAAGACCAAACAGATCATCATCGAGAGAAGTGTCAAGTTCGATGAGCCTCTTCAGGAGGTGGAACTAGTGAAGGAGAAAACTGCTGAATTTCCTTCCTATTCTACTGAATATTTGGATGATTAAATTGGGGGTGATGACCCTGATTTGGATCCTATTATTTATGATATCAGTGTGCAGAAATCATTAGATGCTGAATTAGAACCTGAAGTGCAAAATCATCTTCCTACATGGGCCCAACAGACACTCTCCTCCGCAGGAGAAAACATTGCAAATTCAGATGATCCAAGGAGAACCCGGTTTCATTTCCAAAGAGCAGGTATTGTGCTCTCTTATTCTAATAATTTGCTGTTCGAAACTTGATATTTGATGATTATTTTAGATCCAAAATCCTACTACCATTCTCGGAATGATCCGAGATGGCAAGTTTCCACGGATGAAGAGATGAATTCTCTTCAGAAAAACACTACTTGGGAGCTAGTTTCTCTTCCTCCGGGAAGGAAATTGGTTCAATGCAAGTGGGTGTTTCAGACAAACGTTGTTGCTGATGGAAGAATCTATAAATATAAGGCAATTTTGGTAGCAAAAGGTTTCTCTTAGGTCCAAGGAGTGGACTACCATGAGACCTTTGCACCGGTTGCAAAAATGGACTCCATCCGCCTTGTTTTGGCTATTTCAGCATCCAAGCACTGGGAGGTGCATCACATGGATGTTAAGTCAGCCTTTTTGCATGGAGATATTCATGAGGAGATATACATGAAGCATCCTAAGGGCTACATCACTGATCCATCTTTGGTTTTGAAGCTAAAGAAGTCACTATATGGGTTAAAACAGGCCCCAAGAGAGTGGTATTCCAAGATGGATGCCTTCATTCTCTCGCAAAACTTTCAGAGATGTAGATCAGATCCAAATGTGTATTTAAAATAGCATGATGGTCATCTAATTATCATTGTTTTATATGTTGATGAATTACTGATCACAAGTAGCACAGTTGCCTCCATTTCAACCATCAAAACTGCTCTCCACAATGCCTTTGAAATGAGTGATTTGGGGCTCGAAATCGAGCAAAATTCTGATGGGATTATGGTCACTCAGTCCAAATAAATTTTAGACCTGTTAGTCAACTTTAACATGGCTGAATGTAGGCCTGCACCATTCCCTTTCCTTTCAGGGATCAGGCTTGAAGAAGGAAAACACACACCTCCCATGGACTGCACTATCTATCGACAGCTGATTGGTAGCTTGTTGTACTTGACACATTCTAGGCTTGATATTTGTTATGCCGTGAATGCTATATCAAGATACATGCAGCAGTCTCATGATCTTCATTGGAAGGCAGCCAAGAGGATCCTCCAGTACATTCAGGGAACCAGGACCTACGACATTCACTATGCTACAGACTCCGAGCTAGAGCTGGTTGGATACACAGATTTTGATTGGGGGGGTGATTCTATTGATCGGAAGTCAACTTCCGAATATGTATTCATGTTTGGTGGTGGCCCCATTTGCTGGTCAAGCAAAAAGTAGGCTGCCATAGCACTATCTTCAGTAGAGGCCGAGTATCGAGGAGCGGTGAATGCTTGCATCCAAGCAGTTTGGTTGCAAGGCATTCTTTCAGAGTTTGATCTTGGTAGTACTTTGTCCACTGTCCTCTTTTGTGAAAAATAGAGTGCTATTAAGATCTCCACGGATCCAGTTACCAGGTAGAGGACCAAGCATGTAGAGATTCACATGCACTACATCAAGGAGCTAGTGCATGACAGGACCATCATTCTGCAATACTACCCGACTAATGAGCAGATTGCAGACATCTTCACCAAGAGATTTTCAAAAAAGAAGTTCACTTACCTCCATTCACTGTTGGGGGTGAGTTCATCAGGGTGATCCAAAATACTTTCAGTGTTCAGCTTGAGGGGGGGGTTTCCCTCTTTTCCTCACTTAGTTTGTTTTGAGCATTGTTTCAGTTTCAGCATTGTACAGGGTGACCTATGGCCTTAGTTGTCGGGGCCCTAGCATTTTTATGCATCTATGTTTTCTAACTCTTCCTAAGTATAGCTTAAGGGGGGGTGTTGGAGATATTTACCATCATACACACTCTTTTTGGTCAAATTGGCCTAGTTAAACCACTATCCTAAGTATAATTGGCATTAATTGACATCAATGGAGCATTAATTGCCATCATCCAGTCACACCCACGCCTACCTACAGTCAAGGAGGCTAACTTAGCCTTCTCCTACAGTCAAGGAGGCTAACTGGAGCACGCCGAGGGTGATCTGAGTGATATTAATGCACCTAATTGCTAACTGGTGGTTACAATCAGTTCAACCAGTCAGTTAAGGTGCCTCCTCTCATTAAATATATTATTTAATGATTATTTAATATTATTTAATGATCTGGAGTCAACAGGGGCACCTCCACCAACTTCTGATGATCAGTTTAGCTTCAGTTAACCTCATCGGGGTTCATTGAAGTCATGGAGCACTAGCACTTGATGGTTGGCTTGCTATGACATGTGTTTGATCTCCTTCAGTTGAGATTCAGTCATTTATTGCACTCCAACTTTAGTTAGGGTTTGGTGAGTCAATTAGGGTTTTGGTTAAGTGGTTAACTGAGTGTGATTGATTGGCTGATAGTCAGTTAAGCCAGCCTCACTCATGATTTTGAATTGCCTCCTTAGGTATTCGAATTTCTCATTGATTCAAGCCATTGCTTGACATTGGTATTGTAACCATTCATTGTTTATTAAATATACAAATAGGAAACCAATTCCGGTTCCGATTAACACCATTTCATGGGTTATTTGTTGATTATTCTTTGATAAGATTGATGCTTTGTTCCTAGATCAATGTGCAAGAATAATAGGTGGTGGGTGTACCACGAGCATAGGTGCAGCTATTTCAACGACTAGCTAGAGCCGTAGTGACATTCCACGATCACAACCCCCCTCCTCCTCCACAGGCTTAGATACCTGGGAGTGATACATTTTGTACTACCGTGTATTTATATTTTGGTGGCTCGAGAGCCCCATTTTTGTATTATGACACTATGTATTACCACATTTTAGATGTTTATAAAAACTTTTATGATGATCGATTTATTTATTTACATGTGTAAAAATTTATGTTTGTGATGAGCTTATTGTGTATGAAACAAATGCCAATCTAACATGTAGTTAGCATATGAGTCAGCAACTTGATTATTGATTCTTAGAACATGTATGTATGTTATATTGTCAAATTGTCGTTCTAATAATCTCAAGGTGGAAGATTCCATTGATATCTACCAAAAGAAACGGAAACTAATCACAAACCCGATCACCATAAGAAAAAGACCTACCTATGCAAAACTGTACAATAATATACAATAACCAGCCTTGGTTGAAAATCATGCATAGTAATTTTTGAGATAGAGCCCATTTCTAGGCTCCGCCAAGGCCGTTCCCTCATAATCCACTAACTCATAAGCGCCCATCTCTAACACACGTTTAACGACGTAAGGACCACGCCACATGGGGTTAAACTTTCCTGCCCTCAAGGTTTCTTTCGGTTGATCCCACAAAAGGACCAAGTCTCCCTCACTAAACCTCCTTGGACAAACAGACTTACTGTACTGGAACTTAACGCGACGCTTATTTACTTCTAGAGCCACCAAGGCATCTCGACGCTGCTCATCAAGTTGCTCAAGGTGGACCAAACACTCCTCCAATGGTGAAGTGTCTGGTAAGAGTTCTATGGCTAGCTTCAAAGAAGGAATCTCGCACTCAACCGGCAATACCGACTCCACTCCATGTACAAGTTGATATGGAGAAAAACCCGTGGCAGTCTTAACAGTGGTTCTATAAGCCCACAAAGCAGGATATAACATAATGTGCCAATTATTCTTGCTTTGTGCGATGGTTCGTTGGAGAATGGATTTGAGTGATTTGTTCACTGCTTCTACCTGTCCATTCGCTTGAGGGTAGTAAGAGGAGGAATGCTCTTGTTTATACCCTAACTTTGATGCCAACTCTTCCATCATACGATTCTGAAAGTGCGAGCCATGGTCAATGACAAGCTCTTTCGGAATATCGAACTGAGTAATAATCTGATTGAATGCGAAGTGCGTGGTTGTCTCACCTTCGGATTTAATTGTAGGCATAGCCTCAGCCCATTTCGTGAAGTAGTCGATAGCCACTATGATATGATGATGCCCCCCAGCTGAAGCTGGGTTGCAATCCATAAAATCAAGCCCCCACTTAGTGAAGGGACCGACGGTGATGATGGGATGTAACAGGGCAGGTTTCGAGCGCATATTATGTGCAAACACCTGGCAAGGATGGTGCCTCTTTACCGCATCTACACAATCCTTAAAGATTGACGGCCAGAAATAACCCGCTCTTAAGATTTTTTGGGCTGTAGAAAGCCCGAATAAATGACCACCACACGCCCCTCCGTGGCAATCATTCAGCACTACCTCAGCCTCCTCATGAGTTAAACAACATCGTAAAATGGAATCTACCCGATGACGGTACAAAGTGCTATCCGCTATGAGGTAATTCTTAAACACGTGACGTAATCATTGTCGTTCATCCAGTGAGAGGTGAGTAGGGACCTTCAATGTTTGTAAATATATAATAATATCCCCATACCATGGGTCTAAAGTTGAGATTAAGAAGATGTGCTCATCGATAAACATATCTTCACAAACCAACTCCTTGGCCTCGCCTGGGAAATCCAATATAAGCTCCGCAAAAATTAACAATTTCTTCGATTTTGCCGAAACAAACTTGAGATCGAATTCTTGCAAGATGACAATCCATTTATTATATTTTCCCCCAATCATCCTTTGAGTGAGGATTAATTGAAATGGATTGACGTGGGCTACAACCAAGGTCTGGCGAAGGAGAATATAATGTCTCAACCGTTGAACCGCATGTACGGTAGCTAAGGCAAGCTTCTCAACATGGAAATAACGGATCTCCGCGTCAATAAGATTCCGGCTCAGATAGTATATGACATGCTCTTGGAGCTCCTCATCCTCTTGAATCAAAACCATACCAATCGTCTCCATGGACGCGGCCACATAAAGTAGAAAATAGTGGCTATAATATGGGGGACTAATCACCAGGGCCGATGCTAGGGCTCGCTTGAGCGCCTCAAAGGACTCCTAGGCTCGCTCATCCCAACAAAAGGTGGTGTCCTTCAAAAGACGCATAAAGCCTCTAGTCAAATTGGCAAAATTGACAACGAATCTCCATAAGAAGTTTGCCATGCCTTGCAAACATTGAAGATGACGAATGCTTTTCAGGGGAGACAACTAAAGTATTCCCTCAACCTTTAAAGGGTTGACTCTTATACCCTCTTTAGAAACAATGAATCCTGATAAGTGACCCAACTTCACACAAAAGATGCACTTGTGAGGATTTAACCTGACCAAATAATGGCGGCACCTTTCGAATACCAATCTCAAATGATAGGAATGACACATTCTCATACGAGAATGAGCAGTAAGGTCATCCAAAAACACTTCGATAATCGATTTGAGATCGTGGAAGATCAAGGTCATAGCCTACTGAAAAGTAGCTCTGGCATTCTTAAGGCCAAAAGGCATTTTTCGATATGCAAGGGTTCCTCAAGGACAAATAAATGTAGTCTTATGTTGGTCCTCATGTTTAATTTGTATCTTATTGTATCCGGAAAAGCCATCCATAAAGGAAAAAACCTCGCTACCCGCACACTCATCCAAAATCTGATCAATAAATGGTGTGGGGAAATTGTCCTTAGGACATGCACGATTCAAATCACGGAAATCAGTACATATGCAGATCGCTCCCTGCTTCTTATCAACCGAAACAGGGTTTGAAACCCACTCCGTCAAGGGAACGGGATAGATAAAACTGAATTTCAACAATTTCTCTATCTCTGCCTTAATCGCGGGTGCTTTCCTAGGATTCACTACACGCAAGCGTTGTCGAACAGGATTAGCATTGGGATAAGTCTTAATCTCATGTTCAACAATGAGAGGGTCGATACCTGGCATTTCGTCGTAAGACCAAGCAAAGATATCACGAAATTATTTAAACAGCTCGGTGTATTCTTGAATCTCAGCATGGGAACATTCTGCCCCAATATAGACATTCTCTATCCTGCCAGGATCACGAGAGATATTGATAGGAATCATTGGAGATATATTTGCCATGTTCCCATTAGCCATCAGACCAGGAGAGCTTAATGGAACCATGGGACTCCCAATTCTCTCGCTAAGAACCTCCATAAAGTCCTCATGCTCCAAGTGGTCAAGCTCGGGAAGAAAATAAGATCTATGATGCAACTCTTCCCAAGGTGGCTCAACTCCCGACATGGCCTCAATAATCACTTCGTCTGAAGGAAAAACACTATCAAGGCAGTCGTGCGCGTGAGAAGACTGAACTGCCCATGCAGGCAGCACATACGGGTCCTCCTCCTCCGTCCGCGAAGAGGAAGGACTCGACTCTGCAAGACACTCAATATTAGCTTGATAAGCTACCATAGTTGCAGGCAATGACACGTCCATTATGATGGGCTCACTCGAAGTACTCGATGTAGGAAGAATCCAAGGATCTTCCATGTGACTCGTGCGAAAAGACATGGATCTCACAGATGTCGAAGCCTCACTGAAACTAGACCCTATCATAAGGACAGGTGCATGACAACTAAAGATTCTCATGAGGGATGGATACATGCCCACACCCACACTCCCAGTTGCCGACTGAGAGTGCTCTACAATTGGGATCGAAGCTCCCGAAGATGCGGTAACCGATGAATTCTTGAATGACGTTTGATCAATCGTAACTATCTTCCCATTAAATGGAAAGCATACAACGTGAAATAGTGAAGAAGCTACGGCTTGCATACTGTACATCCAATTCCTACCCAGCAAGAGATTGTAGTCAAGGGGCGCATCAACCACCTCGACCTCTATCGCAACGGTCTTCCCTCCCAAACGGACCTTAAGGGAAGGAAGGATCCTGTGCAGCCTAAATGATCTCCCATCAAACGCAGTTAACATGATAGCCGATTAAGACAACTCAGGGGAACCTAAACCCTTCCAACATGTTAAAGACATCACAGAAGCAGCAGCGCCTTCATCAATCATAGTGTGCTTGACGGTCATGTTAAGACATTCTACGTGAATCAAAAGAGACACATAGTAAGGCAAGCGAGGCTGAAGTCTTGCGGTTTCAAATTTAATCACGGAGGAAGAATTATCATCATTCACACCAAGGGCAAAAAGCAAAGCCTTCCTTTGCGAAGGACAACTCTGAAGTACTTCTAGTGCAAACATCGCACAAGGAGTGTAGCCCAAATCCTCGACAACATAATAGTTCTGGGTGGCTTGGGCATTAGGATTGTGCCCCGAACGCTTAAGGACTCCCTTAGGAATGCGAGGTGCAACTTTAGGTTTATCCACAAGTTTTTCAATATGCAAAGGAGTCCCTGGTGGATCAAGTTCCTTTCCTGGGTTGGGTTATGACGAACCATAGTCCTTCGCACGGGTCACAACCTTCGCAGCACGCACCATGTAAATGCAACAATGACCACTACCCTCCGACGGATCTTGATCACCACCAGACTGATCATGGGTCCTCGAGTTCATGTTTTGATTGTGAGGTAAAGAGTTAGTTAGCACAACTGGGCCCTGCGCTAAGAATCTCGACGCTTCATCGATACGAGGGCACAAGTAAGTGAGATGATCTTCCTTACGCAACTTGCAAGGAAATTTAACCTTACGTTTAGATTGCTTGTCCCCCCCAGAATTATGGGCGTTCTTTCCATTAGTATTAGCATTTTTGTTCCTATTCCCACCCTTATGATTGTTCTTACCCTTCTTTTTATTCCTTCTGTGTTGTTGGTTACCCTTCTGGTCCGACGATTGCACCGAAAGCACACTCGTCGTTTGGGTGGGTTGAGACGAAGCCGTGGCTTGTCCCGAAGTAGATTGGTTGATTGACAATTGAGTGACCTGTTTCACAACCGAATCTATAGGTTTAGCACTCGCACAACCAACAATGCCATCGGCATGTGGTCCAGGTTTAACTTTGGGGTCGAAACTCGAACGCGGAGCATTGGGAATGATCTCATATAACAAACCGGATTGAGCATAAATCAAATCCAGTTCCTGCGCCCTAAAAATGGCTTGTTCCTCATTTTGCACTCCGGATGTAGAAACATCCTTCGCCATATAAGGCAATAACGACTTGAGGAACCATTCGAGGAGGAATTCCAGCGGTATAAAGGCTTTAATCAACCTCATCCATCTACGCCACTCTTGGATATGGTCCGAGATATGTGTGGCTTTATTCGGCCGAAATGTCGACAAGAGTTTCGTACCAACGTCGTAACGCACTGGTAGCTGGAAGTGGTTAAGAAAAGTCATCGCTAGGTCATTGAACAAAGCGAATGCTCCCCTAGGTAGCTCTATATACCATTTCACGGCAGGCCCTGGAAGGGTGCGTTGAAACAACCTTAAACGAATCGAATCCTGGTGTAAGGAATTCGAAGAGCACCATAGGTGAAAGGTAGTAACATATTCACTCGGATCCTCTCTCAGTTTGCCCTTGAATTTAGGTATGTCTGAGGGAAGCTTAGTAGGGACAGCCGGCCAAGCCGGGTCATGAGCTACAGGATTGTTCGTCAATCTCGACAAGTCAGGAAGATTTAGCGTTGCGAGGAAAGGGTGTCTAGGATGAGTAGGTCGATGGACTGCTCCCTGATAGTTATGATTCACATAGGTCTGATTACCATAACCACCATGGCCTTGGCCATAGTGCCCTCCTTCCGTTTGACCCATATAGGGTGGCATGGAAGCACCATACTATGGTGTACCTTGACTATTCGAAGCTACAAAGCCGTAATTTGGAGAGTAAGCAGGTTGTTGATACCCGTACCCATAAGGTGAAGAACCCTATCCATACTGCGTCCCATAATAAGGTCCATAAGTCATCGCATGAGATGTCCCATGAGACACTCCGTAAGTAGGAATATACGCTCCGGAAGTAGGAATATACATTCCGGAAGTAGGAATATACGCTCTAGAAGTAGTAACATGACCTCTAGAAGTATGAACATGACCTCCTGAAACAACGGGCGGTACTTGAACCTGAGACACAACTGGTCGAGTAACAACAGTATGGACATGACTCGTAGCAACATTCCGGCCTGAAGGACCACATGAATGAGGTGGAGGGTGAACATTCGAAGAACTAGGGACAGAGGATGAAGGGACCTGTGAAATTATATACGTGTTGTTCCCTGTAGTCACTCGTCTCGGATCTGGTATCCTAATAGGATCACTAACCCTAGGCCTAGCAGGAATATGTGATGTAGCTTCCACCGCTGGGATGGAAGGTGCAATGTGACTTGTGCTCCCAAACCTCTCCGCATGGTAAGGAATGAGAGTGCCCCCAGGCGTAGTGTTAGGCTCAAACTCAGACTCAACGTGAAATGTCAAATCATGCGTGGGAAAACCAGACATACTAGTGCTCGCGGGTTCAAAAGGAGTCTCATCATCTTCCGACATTCCATACGGACGATGCGTCAATGGGGGATTAATATTAGAGTAAGTAGGTCTATCATGAAAAGTACCTATCTCAGAAATCACAGGACCTAACTCAGTCAAATCACGTGAAGGATCATAGTTAGGAGTAAACTCCCCATCTTCCACTTGAATGGGAGAAGGTGGTTCAGGAATACCTTCAACATGGTCTCCCATCATGTGTGAATCAATGTGCAAAGTAGTCCGCCCGGATTGTCTATTTCTCTATCCCAAAGGAGGAGGAGATGTAGAAAGCGGAAGTCCTGCTAAACGACAAGAATGGTGAGGAGCTGCACTTGAATCCACAATGACTCAAAAAATATAAAAGACTCTCTAATTACGCAAACCCTAGGCAAGCTAACGTGCACAGAGCATACACCAATAAAATCTAAATCCAAACACAAGCAATCAAGGGTGGGATAAGTGAGCTCCCGAATGAAGCAGGTATGTCTCGCCTAGGAGAGGATTGAGACTCCCATACACAACAAGCGGAGGTACATAACCAATTATTGTGGCCCTCAGCTTCAACGCGTAAAGCGACTGTGTTGTCCAACCCCAACCTGGCCGGGACACCCACAGAATAACCCCTGCAGAGTACCCCCTTAATATCCTAGGTAAGGCCACTAAGGTCACCTCAATATAATCAATGCTCAGGTAGACAATCGCAGGCGAGATTGACCGTATGGGCAGGGTAGCAAAGCTCGAGACTCTCGAAAGAGCCCCCAGATACGAATACAATCCTAGAAATATCTCTGGTGCTACTCAGTTATGACTAGGGGTCATCCCAATCAATAACCGCTCACACTGCCTCGTGCTTAACTTCCTTTTGAGAGGAGGATCCTGAGAAACACTGGTTATACCAAGGAATTTCACACACTCACCTGGACAGACACATACATGTTGTTGTTTAGTGGTCTTGGAGAATTTACTCACAGTGAACTATTCTAAGACCCTAAAACCTAATCTTGTTGATGAACCCTATCAAATAAAATAGCGTAGTTCATTTTAATTAGCTTTATTGCTCAAAAGAGGTATATGGTCGTGCAACTAATGGCGTTATGACACAACATGAAGCAAAATGCACACCTAACAATCAATGCAAATGCATTGTGTCCATGAAAAACAGGGTATGCTACTACATGAAATGCACAATTTTCTTCGAATGATAAATGCAAGCTTTCCTATATGAAATCCTGACTAATACTTCAAAGCAAATCTAGTGCAAGTACTATGCAAAATGCAAGATGCAATGCATAATGATAATCAAATCTTTTTGGATTTTTTGAAATAAAAACGAGATATTAAAGCAAAAGAATGGTTCTACAACCCCCAGACTCTGTAAGCACACTCAAGCAGCACTCAAGCAAAGTACTAAGGTAAAAGAAATCTAATGCACTAATCCCAAAACAAAAAAGTGAAAATGCAATGACAAGAACATTCTTCAAAAAAGAAATTTTACCCTAAAAAAACGTCTCTGGTCAGAAACAGAGGTGTATACAGACTCTAGCAGTATCAAAGGAGACTCAGCAATCATCCAAATTCACCCAGCAACAATCAATCTTCCTCTAGAAGGAAAAACTAAGGGCATATGCGATTGTTCGCATGAAACCCGCATGTGTACGCGGAAATAGCAGTGAAACCCGTGTATATACACAACTGTGAGTTAAAAACTCGCGTAGAGGAAGAAAGGTGCATAAAAATAAAGGCAAACAGACAAGCTGAGACAAACTTCACACCAATCAGACACTACCAGGAAAACATGCCCCCAAACCCGACACGGAAACAAGAGAAAAAAGAGCAATTCAAAGTCATTGAATGCCGATAGAAAACCCCCAAATGACAACTACTAGGAACTCCCCAGCAAAGTCGCCAATTCTGTTACGGAGAGAAATTCTTATGGCTTGGGGTACCACAACAAACAACTTGACTCCAGAAATCAATCCTTTCCAATATGCAAGAGAAACCAAATATCTAACACTAAAGGATCAGACCTCGTACCTTATTCTGGACGGTCGAAGTAGATCCTCGTTGAGCTTTCCAACTTCAGCTTGAATTGATGAATCACTTCCTCAACAACAAGTAAACAAGACAAGCATACTATATATATTGGTGTTAGATCTACTCTAGCATATATAATCAACAATGTATAAGCATTTGAAATCATCCATGGATAAAATATTCATTCAAACATACATTATTGGACAGGAAAAGATATTTCTATTAATATAAAATCAGAGATTACAATGGATACAATCTTTGTCGGCACGTCTGTGAATTGGAGAAACTAAATCCCCCACTTGGGCCTCCACCACCTCAATCCTCCATCTCTCGATAGCAAGCTCACAAGCAAAAGACAATCTTGGAAAGAACACCAAAGTGCTCCAAAGGACAAAAAGATGCAGACTCAAGCACAAGTTTCAGCAACAATGGACTATAGTTTCTTTGCTCTCAATTTTCTTATGCCTTCAATGTACCCAAAGAGTTCCTTATATAGCTTTTCAAAGGGGTAATGAAAGGTCGAATCCGAGCGATCTCAAGGCATATGGAAGCCCAGGAGTCAAGTGAGTCGGATCCATGTCAAGGAAAACTCCAAAAGGATTTGGATTTTGTACACATCCCGATGTACGCGGTTTTAGGGGTCAAACCCGCATATATACGCAATTAGGTGTTTAAAAGTCGCGTATATCAATTTTCACATGTTTTTAGGGATGCTCTAGGAAACATCAAAGGACAAAAAATGGTCCAAGGGGTCTAAGGAGTCTGCAGCGGGACAGGGGAAGGCCATACAAGTGTGATTCATCTGGTGTGGTAAAATCGGCTATAACAATTGCTTAAGGAAACGGAAGAGCAAATTATAAAGACCATGCAAAATTTAAAGATAACACATGGTAAATAAAAAGTTATGCATACAGAGGCATAGTAGCAAGACAATTCATAGTTGGTGATCATGTGTACCTGAAAGTCAGGCCAAACAGGAGTTAATTGAAACTCATAATTTGTCTTAACCTAACACCTAGATATTGTGGTTCATTTGAAATATTATCTAGGATAGGACCTGTTGCATATGAGCTTGCTTTGCCTAGTTGCATAAGAGTGCATATTGTATTTCATGTATCATTATTGAAAAAGTATATACCTTATCCTAACCATATTATCGATTAGGTTGTGATTCAGGTCGAACTGGAAGGGGATATTTCGGTGCAAGCAATGTGTCACCTCGACATGAAGCTTATGTTGCTCAGGAATAGAGCCATAGGGCTGGTAAAGTTTCAATGGACACATTATGACCTTGAAGAAGCAATGTGGGAATTGGAGTATGTTATATGGGAGGCATACCTACACCTATTTTGAAAATTTGTGTTGTACTATTTTTGTGCATGTACAGAATGTTGATATGCACTGATGACGATGTATAAATTAAGTGGGAGAGGAATGTAACACCCCACTTTGACCCCAAGATGTAAATATGATGTAATTATGTAAAGGATAGAAGCTAGATATGAATGGTCTAGAATGACCAAATATATTGTAAATATGTACATGTTCTTTTTAATATAAAAATCATCGACAACTACAAGTGAAGAAGGATGAAGGATGAAGAAGAGATGGGGTGCTATGAATCCACAGGTGGGGGAAGTGAGAGGGGCTAAGTGGTGATGTCGCTAGTGGACTTTAACTATGCCCTAGTCTTAAGTAACTTTTTTAACCTAAAGTCCCCTAACCACAATTATGAGGGACAATTTAATTAATCACGGGTAATTATCTTAATTGAGTATTAAGAGGAAAAAGTGGCCTCTTTTGGGGAAGCCAAGTGTTAAGACAAAACCATGCATATTTAAAGTTACAAACTCACTTCATTTATTAGTTATTCATTTTAACATCAAGGGAGGAAGAACATCCATGAGATGGTAGTTCTAGTTAGTAATCCAAAGGAAGATTAGTTTTCTAGAAGCTACACTCGATCCTACATTGATAAACGACAACCTAGCTACCCCGATAAACTAGTGTATGGGATTAGGAACCTAACCTATAGTGTGACATCCATTTAACCTTATCACATAAACTTCCTAGCTAGCTTGTATTGAAGTGCTAGAAGGGGAAGGGGACAACTCGAGGGACTATAGTGTTGAGAAGGGGGTACCTTCCTTAGCATTGTGCAGGTTGACGGGGAATGAGAGAGGGGTCGGGGTCAGCTATGGATGGGGTTACCCACACCACTTGAGTAGAGTATTTTCCCTTGAGTGAGGAGTGTGGTTGTAAATTGAAGGGGACGAAGTGGAAATTCACCCTTTGTGGATTAATAGCGCTAACTTGGGGTGGCATCTGTCAAAGGAAGAGAATGCTTGACAAAGTGACTATGGTTGGGAGGAACATTCTCAGCTTGCAACTGGTTGGAGGACATTTATAAAAATAAGTGCTCATATTATGTATGATAGTCATGGTTTATAATTTTATGGTATATGGCTATGCTTAAATTATTGTTAATGAATTGTTTATATGCATGAATTATTATAGCATGGTTTGAAGGCATTAATGGTATAAATAATCCAATAAAATTGAATGGGTATTTTGAATAATCAATAGTTATAAATATAAGTATGTTTTCGCTTATGAAATGGATGTGAATTGAAGGGGAATTTGAGTTTGTATCAAAGACCAAAATTGTATGCACATATTTGAGTGCCCTGTGGTATCAATAGTGTAAAGAGGCTACTAGGTACATGACATCGATCATCAAGATAGATACATAAAGAATGGATTTAGTTAATAAGTGGATAAATGTATTTTTAGTGATATTTTTGTTTTTGTTTTTTAGCGAGGTAAAGCTATGCTTAAACTTTTCTTTTAAATCTTGTCTATTTAAGTTGTCTTAAATGAGCCAAAATCTCCAAACATGAAGTTATTGGATCAAATTCCTATTAATTAAAGGAAGTATATCTTTTAACAAAATTCCTATCAAATTTAAAGAAGAATTTCCATTAAAAAAATTAATTTATGTAATTTTTTTCAATGTGGTTCATAGCCTAAGAGCTCGCTATGTCCACATATCCAAGCCAAGGGCCTGCCCGAAGTGGCCTCACCCTGTCAACATTCCTTTGGTGCCTAACCCCAAAGGATTTAGAGAATTGAAGCCTCGACCTCAACCATATACCGTCTTGGTCCCGGAAGATCCAACCAACTGATCTAGCCCTCGAGGCTAAATTAAATTTATGTATTATTAACCTACTCCATAAATAATTAATAATATAGTGAGTTTATGGATGTTATGATGCAAGTTTAATATACAAGCAACTTTCATAAACTTACATCATAAGTTTAACCTACTCCATAAAAAAAATTCATAGCCCGAATTGTATTAACTCAAAGGCCATAGTTCATTGGCTATGGCAGTCTTACAGATAAAACAGTCTATCTAGTATCCATCTAGAAAGCTAATCAATTTACATTTATATACCCTATTTTGCATTGATATTTCCAAAATCATATGTTGTATGTTTGTTCATATATATTGCGATACAATTATGCTGGTACACATTGTCGAAGTTGTACAAAATACAACCCATTATTCAATGGGTAGATTGTTGCACCGAGAGTCGTGAGGTGTTTACAACCCAGTATGGGGGAGATGTGCAACGTTACACGTAACGAATTAACGTTAAGTGCACCAAGAGTATCAAGGTCTAACAACCCAATATGGGGGAGATGTGTAACGTTACACATAACAAACTCACATTATGTACCAAAAATAAAAGGTAATTGCTTCTTTTTTTATGCCGGCTCATAAAAAAAGAAAAAGAAAAAAAAACAAATAAAAAATAATTAAAAAAAACCCATATTTGCTCATAAAATAAAATTTTTAATCCAAATAAAATGTCATTAAAATAATAACACCTCAAGAAATTGGATGCCTCTCGGTGTTTGACAGATCTGCGTTTGGGATGGATATATGTTGGTATTATACAAAGATGGTTATTGGGTCAATCTATTTGATGATGTCATTGTTGCTCTCCAAAGCAGATATGATACCGACGAGGAGCGACATACCATGTTTAGAGAGCTTATCCGCCGACTGATTCCATTCCCTGGAGATGTTTTTGAATGAGATCTTCTAGAAGAGTGGTAAAATTATGATAATTTCCTCAAAGATGGGTTTAAGGTGTATCTTCTTGGGAGCTCTATTATGTGATAGCCACTCAATCAGAAATAGGGAGTCACCATAAACATGCAAAACGTTGCATCCAATGAAGAGTGCAAGTTTGAGGACCATATGAATTGCTCTAATCTCTGCCATGTTGTTGGATGTCAATCCGAGGCCCGTAGAGAAGTCGAGATGGTGGGATTCTGATTGATGGATAATTCCTTTAGAAGCACCATAGCGGGGTCGACCTTGTGTTACTCTGTTAAAGAAACACCAAGGTATAGTGTGATCGATCAGTGGAGCATGATGAGTAATACGATGCTTAGGAGATTTATTCTATGGAAAATGATGAAGTATATCAATGCTTTTAGTAGCATAGGCCTGTGGTGGGATGTAAATGTTGTGAAAAATAATCTTATTGTGTGCCAACCATGTGCCCCACATCACGAGCAGTGGGAGTGCTCGATACTCACAGGTAGATGGATCCGACAACCATTCTTTAATGGTATCAAAGAATATCGGTCCCTCCCAGTGAAGTATAGTCCCCAATGTTGATGATGCATAAGTCCACATCTCTTTGAAGTAGGTGCAATGTATGAATATGTGTTGAATGGTATATTTAGTTGATTGGCAAAGGGAGCATATTCTTAGATTGATTCCCATAAATTTAGCTAAGTGGTCCTAGACTAGAATCTTGCCAGCGAATGTAAGGCATAGAAAGAGGATGTTCTTGAGAGGACATTGAATTTTCCAAATGGTAGAATGCCACCATTCGGGTTCAGGGAGCTCCTCGTCCTCCCTAATCACCTGATATCCTATCTTTGGCCAGCAATAGCCACCATTGGGATTTTTGTTCCATAGAATAGTATCAGGTTGATTATTGAGATAGATTTTACATTCCTTCAACTTCCGGGTGTAGTTGTCCCAAGTGATGGCATTAGCCCCCATGAATCCAATCTGGTTGGCATTCATCCAAGTCTGCTAAGTGGGAGTGGTTGTTGCAAAATCCTGAATTTGATGTAAGAAAGTAATGCCTCTGTCAAGTAGACGAGCACACATAAAAGGTGGAATCATGTATTCATTCATATTACTGTTCCAAGAATTGCATCCAATTTTAATGGATTTGTTGTTACCGACTATCCATGATAGCCAATCACCAATAATGTCATATGATGATATCAAGGCCTTCCACATGACAGATGCATTCGTAGCACATTTATGATTAATATGGATTCAGTTATGGATATTCAAGGGATGCATATACTTGCGGTGGATAACTTTTGGCCAGAGTCCATCATAAGTAATAACCCTCCAAATACCCTTTGCAGCAAGAGCAGTAGAAAAACAGTGGTGATGCTTAAGTCCCCAACCCCATAGGTGTTTGGGGAGGGATATCTTATCCCATGAGACCTAGTGGAATGCCTTTTTCTCATTATCACAGCACTAGAGGAAGGAAAAGCACACATTGCGAATAGAAACCATGATACCCCGTGGTATATGGGCTATCGTAATCCAATAGATAGGCAGTCCTTCTAAGCCATATTTCAATAGAATGAGTCTCCTAGTGCAAGAGAGCCACTGATTGAACCAATGATTTATCTTCCTTTCTACATGGCATACCAACCAATCCTTGTCTTTTTTGTGGTAGTCGTTAGGTTTGATCAAGAAACCCAGGTATGGTATGCCCAAATTGATATCATATAACTCAAATTCAAAGAGATCAATGATCCAATTAGTGTTCCCAAGATTCATAATAAGAACATAAATGATAGATTTGTGAGGGTTACATATCATACCTGTTGCGGTCTAAAAGAGTTATAATATAGCTTTAAGTTTTAGAATCTCCTGTCTAGATCCGTTAGAGAAAAGTAGAATATCATCTACAAATAATAGGTGTGTAATGAATACAGAACCCCCCAAAATGATAGCCTCTAAGAGAATCTTGATTCCGAGCATGAATTATCATTCTGCTGAGTCATTCCATAGTAACGATAAATAATAACTGCGCTAGTGGACAACCTTGCTGTAGTCCCCTGCTAGGTCTAAAGAATTTGGACGCAGATCCATTGATAAGTACTGCAAAACTGACCGATTGAACGCAAGAGAGAATCCAATACACCATACTGAGTCCAAATCCAGGTTGACTGAGTGCAAGTCTAAGAAAACTCCAACTGACTCTGTCATATGCTTTAGTTAGATCTGTGTTGATAATAACAGTGGGGTTACGCTTGATCTTTGTTGAGTGCATCACTTCTTGGGTAATACCAATGGCATCATGAATCTGTCGGCCTGTGAGGAATGCGAATTGTTCCGACGACATAGATTTAAATAAGATACCCCTGATTCTGATAGCAATGATCTTGTTCACATAATTGCATAATGATATAGGTTGGAGCTGCTCCATCTTGGTAACTTGGTCGACTTGCTGCACAACGATATAGGTCAGAGCTCCTCCATATATTAGAAAATATGTTTGCACATAATAGCAAAATTTTTCCTTATCATTTTTAAGGATTAATTATAAATAGCAAAATTTTCCCTCAAACAACGATTAATTATAAATACATGTTTAAAGGGAGCTTTGAAGCTCATACCTCCCAACGCCCATAACATAAAGCAAAATGTCCTACTTTACTTATATATTAAAATAATAGTTAAAAATATATGTTACTTGGAGGGAGAGTTAAAACATCATGTAACACCATAAAAACCAGATATGAAATGATACAATCCAGCTGCAACCATTTGGCAACTTAAAAAACATCTGAGCAAAGCTTGTCCCACTATCTGAACTTGAAGGTCAGTGCCATGGCACAAACCCTAGGTATTGGGTTTAATCAGTCAAATGTCCTATTGTTTGCTTTGCAACCCCACATAATCCCGAAGTCTTCCAAAACATTTCTAATTGCGAAAAAGAGAAACACAGTATTTGAGAGTTCTATTACAGCGGGCGCACAAAAATCAGTGCCAATTTTGGCTCGGTTCGTATGCTCTTTGAAGTCCGGAGATGAAGAAAATGATGAATTTGTACAGGATCTGAGAGTTCCAGAAGAATGGATGTTACCGTCTCCTGCACTTCAGGTAATGACAGTTAGCGAAATTCAAGGGTCACTAGACACTGTTATTTCAGAGTGGAACTCGTCCAAGTTTAAGTTAATGTCTCTATATATCACCGTAAACTGTTATAAAAAATTAAAAATTAGTTTTTAATATTTACAAAATTTAGATTAATATTTATTTTTTAGATAACTTTACAAAACTTTGTTTAAACTTTTCAATAGATTGCAAATGAATTAAAAGTCAATTTAAATTGACTGCTAACCAATTACAATATACCTACCTGCCTGACGCAGGCAGAATGATTTATGCCAAAAGAAGAAGATCTTTACGTTTATTTTTTCTTTTTTCTGTGTATAGTCTTCAAATAATTTTTGTTGTTGCAGTTTTGATGGCAATAAGTTGTGAGACAAGATTTCATACTGTCTTATATTTTTATTAAAAGAACTCCATTACATAATTTTTTCATTATCATTTCAAAAGTTTTTTTAATTCAAAGGCACTTCACAACAGAGAATATAGTAGATAAACCAGCTGTTATTGAAAGCCACTTCACAACAGAGTATATAGTGGATAATCCAGGCATGGAATTTAAGCCGTAGCTAGATTGGAAGTCGACAAGTGTCTTTAGGCGTGAGATTCAAACCATAGTTGGTCTCGTTATCAATTACCACAAGTGGAATGGACGACAATGGTCCTTAAAGATATGAATTTAGCGATTTGATCAATTTGCCCTTAGAGCACAAACTCAAGTGGGAATAGCTCTTGAACTTGGGCCAAATTAATTTTTTTTTCTCAACCATCACCATTTTGCAAAGGATTGTGGAGCAATTTTGTTAAGATAAGTCAAACTAAGGGCCATTTAGCATGGGGTGATAGGACTGAACTTTGAATGAACTCAAACATAACCTCCAGCATTTAAAATTGATTATCTTAAAGCGGGTTGCACTTCAGCTGCATTCAAATTTCAGCAGAACAGAGTAAAAAGTAGTTATCTGGATATGAGCCATTTTGTATTTGCCATATCTGAAATTAAATAGGATAAATATCTGAAAATTCGTCTATGCAATAATACACAGCAAATTTCCTGAAGTACCAGCTGATGTACTTGAATGACTAAAAAAGCAGAGTTTACTGGACTTTAGTAAATATTATTCTGAATAAAGTGCTGTTGAAATGAAGTGAGCCCAACATTTGTTTAACTGATTTTATTATATAATGTAAATTGGCTCTATATTAAATATATTTATTTGTAATATAGATCTGTGCAATGCGGCCCTTGAACACCCTTAAATTACCATGATGAAATTAAAAACATAAAAGAATTAGTTGTACAAGGAGAAGAGAAGTGCTCTCTAGAGTTGATTGCCATAGTCGAAGAGATGTGTCACTGTAACAGGTTGTGAGGAATAAAACTCCACAATGTAATAATATTATTGATAAACATCAGAAGTATTTATACACATACAAAACCGAGAAGAGACAGTTATGTCTCGGCAACTTGTTAGCTAAATAATATTGTCAACTAACTATAAATGATATAACTAACCCCAAAAGATTAGTCAAAAGAGAAGGGACATCTGACATGCTAAGCTGCATTCTGATTTTTTCAAAATTTTCATGCCCAGTGCTTTAGTAAATATATCTGCGATTTCTTCTGAAGTAGAACAATGTGTCAGATGAATGTTTTTGGCCTCAACAGGATGTCGAATCAAGTGCTATTTGGTGTTGATATGTTTGGTTCGATCATGGAATCTGGGATTCTTGGCCAATTGAATTGCAGAAGTGTTTTCAACAAAGAGAGGCGTTGAAGTCTTTTGTTTCTCCTGCAAATCTTCAAGTATTTTCCAAAGCCAAATGATTTCTTTTGTGGCTTGTGTTGCTGCAACATATTCGGCTTCAGTTGTAGAATCAGCAGAAACAGATTGCTTTTGTGATCTCCAAGTGATAGCTGCCGATCCAAGATTCATCAAATAACCTGAAGTAGACACTCCATGCTCTTTATCTCCATCAAATTCAGAATCTGATAATCCAATGAGATGGAAATCTGAAACTTTAGAATATTTGATGCCATATGATTGAGTGCCTTTTAAATATTTGAGCACTCATTTTGCTGCAATCCACTGACCTTCACAGGGCTGATGCATGAACCTGGAAAGGTTTCCTATAGCAAAAGTTATATCAGGATGACTAGTAGTAAGATAAATCAAACTTTGAACAAGTTGCCTGTACTTTGTTGAATGTTCAAATGCACTGCCATCATTTGAAGTAAACTTTAGATTTTGCTCCATTGGAGTAGAAACAGAATTACAATCCAACTTCCCAAATTTGCTCAATAGCTCTCCAATATACTTTTTTTGAGAAATAAAAATGTGCTTTGGTTTCTAATCTACTTCAATTCCTACATAATAATGAAGTAATCCCAAATCTGCCATACCAAAAACCTTTTGGAACTCCTTTTCAATAGAGGCTATATAATCATCATTATTTCCTGTGATAAGCAAATCATCTACATAGACAACTAGATGTACAACCGATCTTCCAACTTTCTTGACAAATAAAGTTGCATCATTTAGAATGAAATGCTTATAGTTCAACTTGAGAAGATGCTCAGTTAACTTTTCATACCATGCTCGGGGTGCTTGTTTCAAACCATACAAGAATTTCACCAATTTACATACCTTCTGCTCTTGTCCTTTAACATAAAAACCCTTTGGCTGAAACATAAAGACATCTTCTTTTAAATTTCCATTCAAGAAGGCAGTTTTACATCCATGTGATGTATTTTCCAATGTATTTTCCATCCTTTTTGAGCTGCAAAAGTAAACAAAGTTCTAATAGTGCCCCATTTTGTTGTAGGAGCAAATGTTTCTGTGTAATCAACACCTTCTTTCTGAGCATACCCCTTTGCTACAAGTCTTGCTTTGTGCTTATCAAGTAAGCCATCTGCTTCACATTTAATATTGGAAACCCACTTACAACCAATTCGTTTGATGCCAATAGGAGGATCCACCAACCTCCAAGTGCCATTTTTAAGAAGAGCATCATACTCTTTCTGCATTGCATCTTTCATTGATTACAACGAGTAGCTTCTTCAAACGTAGCAGGTTCATTAACTACAGAAAAACTAAATTCACAATCAAAAGAACTACGAGAATTGTTACCTGAGTGTGAAGTAACATCCCCTTCATTTTCTTCATTCTGTCTAGTAGAACTTCTTGTGACAAATTCATCATACCTTCTAGGAAATGTCCTGGTTCGTGTTGATCTACGTACTAATTGTGGCGATGGTTGCTTAGTTTGAAGAACAGGTTCTTCCAGAGCTGTTTCTAAATCTGGAAACACATTATTATCATCCAATTTCTCATCTACTGAAGCATTATTATCATTCAATTTTTCTTCATCGTCTGTTGCTGTTATAAAAGGCAAATTTATTGAAGGAAAATCCACATACTGACCTAGAATAGGAATTCCCCCTTCAGGATGTGGGAGAGCATTATCCCATTCATAATAAAACTTGTTAGAAGTGAATCTATCCAAATGACTGAGTTGTCGATCAACAGTGGAAGCATCTTTATCAAGTTCAAGAAAAATAACATCTCGTGAAAGAACAAATTTCTTGCTCTCCTCATCATACAACCTATAAGCTTTTGAAGTATTAGAATACCCTAAGAAAAGACATTTGCGACTCCTAGCACCCAATTTGTTGTGTTGTTGTTTAGGAATCAACGCATAGCATGGAAACCAAAAACTCTGAAATGTGGGACAACAGGAAGATGATTATACCACATTGTATAAGGAGTCTTATTATTGATGGCAGTAGAAGGGTACCGATTGCAAATATAGACAACACAAAGTACCGTTTCTCCCCAAAACATCAACTTTTTTTTGTAAGTCTGCAAAATATATCAAACTACGGAAACAAAATTTACATCACAGTGAGGCTTTTGGGGTGGTGTGAGACAATGGAGCCACGACCCTAACCAGTCAAAATTGCATATCAATCTGAGATTTACATTACAGAAAATTCCATCTACGGATGGAGACCAAACCATTGGCGTAAAGTCGACAGTAACATTGTTCATGGAGACATTAAACAAAAACCTATTAAGCAAATTAAAACAGAGAAACTGAAAATAGCAAGTGGAACCAATAGGTGGTTGAGCCATCTTCAGTGTCCTCATTTGCATCTTACTGGGGGGGTACTTCCTCCAGGATGGGGCAGCCACCATGGAAGTCGTCGTCAGTGGTCGAATCAGGCAACTTGGCCGGAAGGGGAGAAGACTTACTTGTGGGCTCCTCATTTTCGCGGACGCGTTTGTTGAGCAGAGGCGTGATGGTAGTTGGCACCGGAAAGGGAGCGTAGATTTTTTCCATTTGAGCCAGAGTAGAGCTCCTTTCCCTTGACAGTCCCCCAATAGCGCTGTCGCTCCCCACCTTAGTGTTACTAACGATGCACTGTCCGATAGCCAGGCGCTTCCAGGCAGAAGTGGCATCCAACCCATTGAGCTGGGCGTCGAACTCTGTCAATTTGGTCTTGGCCGAGAGCACAACGCTCTGAGTGGAATTACAGTTGCTCAACATTTCCTCCATCAGCGTTCCCATCATATTTTTGATTAACTAGTAGTGGTTAATTTTACCACCACGTATTCCCCTAGCCAGATGCTCGGTGACCAAGCGGGGCTCCCATTCATCTATCAAAGCTCTGACCGACATGGACGCACTAGTCTCATATCCTTCTTCCATCATCAGACCCATACTCCGCTGGGATCTGCTTCGTCCGTTGTTGCCTTTGCAAGGGGTTCCCCGATGCCGGGACATGGTGACTAGAGAAGTCTGAAGCTTGATCAACGGGTGATGCTGTTGCAGGAGCAAGCATGGAACAGAGAACCTTGGTTGCAAAAAATCTCGGGTGGACGTAGTAGAGGGGGGCTGAAGACAAACGCTGCAAACTAGAACCAGGAGCGGGAGAATGAGCCATCTTGCTTCCCCATTTTGCTCCCTTAGCCTGACGACCACACGCTCCAAATATGAAACCATGAGGGGAGAATTAATGCATGTGGTACTGCAGGGACGCTCTTCCATCGCCAGATAGGACATCCTCTTCATCGTGCATAGTAGCAATTAATTGCAGGGGGGGTTTAAAGCCACGACATGCGAGGTGCCACGCTGCTAGCTCTCAGCTCAAGGCGCTCTGCGCTGTCAACTTGGCGTGTGGACACCCGCATCCGAGTTCCCCAAAACATCAACTTGACATTCTTAAAAAACATCATTGATCTCACCATATCCAGCAATGAATCACATGATTATATGCTCTACGTATTTCAATTATACCATCACACATATGTATAGAATTTCCTTGCTGACTGATATGTATGAGAGGCATTAGATTTATGTTTAATTGAGGAAGATAAAGAACATCATGTAAAATATAATCAGCAAGTCTTGGTAATTTAAGTCAAATAGATCCAATTCCTGTAGGCTTTAATTGTGTTTTATCAACAAAATAATCTACTTCATCAATATGACCATTGAATGTTTAAAAAAAATCTCTTCTGAAGGTCATATGACAAGTGGTTCCAGTGTCTTGCCAAGAGGAAAAGGTAGAGCTAAACACTTCATTTATACTAAGATTACAATGCACAACAATATCATGGGCAGATTCAGGTGGTTTATCTTTGTCTGAAGGCTGTTGTTCCTTCTTTTCACTAATCTTTTCCCAAGGAGTTCGACAATGAGATGCAGAATGACCAAGTTTACGACAATGAGATGCAGAATGACCAAGTTTACCACACCTATAGCTCTTAACAGATTGTCTATCATTCTGAAAATATTTTTGTTGTCTGTCACCTTGATGATGATTACCCTCCTGCCTCTAAACAGTTTCTTACCACAACCTCTGCTGCTATTGTCATATCTAGCAGACTCTCCTTGATACTTCTGCTCTTTTTGTGCAAGACACAAAGTCTCAACATTGGAATTGGGAAGTGACTCCTTCCCAAAAGCTTTCTCTCTTTCAACAATTTCTCAACAAGTTCGTTAAATGTCATGGCTTTCATGTTGCCACTTGCTTGAAGAGATTCTAAATAGTGTGTATAGGAGGGGTATAGAGCCTTAATAAAGGATGTAAGTTGAATGCCAATTTTCACACCAGTGGCTTCAATATCATGAAAAATGGCTCTAATCCCAGAAGCAAGTTTCATAGGATCATTATCTTTCAACTCTAAGTTAAATAATTTCATCAACAACTGTATGATTTCAAGCTCTGAATGTGAATCATACAGATCTTTTAGTTTCTTTAATGCTTCCCATGCAGGTTTGCTAGAAACTAAATGTCTATTGACTTCTTCATTTACAGAGGCAATGATTAAGGAATAAGCCTTCTTGTCCTTGCTTTTCTAGACGACAAGCTCTTTGGTATTAGTAGGCAGTACTGGTGCACCTTTGTCCACTTTAACTGTCTTTGCATCTTCATCTTTCTTGTCTTTAGAGCTCTCAGTTTCACAAATTCCATCACACATATCATTAAAAATAAGGGTATTTTGAATTTTACGAAACCATTCCTGATAATTTTCCTTACCAGACAATATTACTCCAACAATTGAAATTAGAGAGTTTATTCTGACAGAGGAATTTCTAACTTACACTGCGTGGGCCTTGTTATCACACAAAGTGTAGCTACCCACTAAAGGTATCCTATCCGGGACAGTAGAGGTAAGGTAGCTAACTAGTGACACCGCAAGGGCCTTGTCCACTACTAATGGAAGGTAGTTGTCACACCGGATGGGCTCTTGTCATTTTAAATCAATCTAGAGAATGATCAAGGGGGAGACCCTACTAGGCTATGAAGGCTAGCGTACCTACTCAAGACACTCTAAGGGATACGCAATAAGTACAAGAGGTGAATAATGAGTAGGTAAATCTAGATCTAGAAAGATAGAAGTGGTAGGTGAGGTTAAAGCCAAGTTGGGGAGGCTTAAGATAAATGAAAATTTCCCAACTTGATAAAATGTGTACCACAAAGAGTTTAATAGAGTAGATCTAGATAGATCTAGCCTAAAGAAGAAATACCCTAATTAGATCCACCTAGGCTTTATGCAATAATGGACAAAGTGGACCCAATAGAGTAGACCGGGGGGTGAAATGGCTAGATCTAGAGGTTGGAAGGATATATTTGTTGATTTGGAATGGGTTCAAGCATACCCATCTGATAGGTTTGAAGAATTGACCACAAGCCCAATGAAGGTGCCCCACCTAGAGGAGACTAGTACTAGATACAAGGGTAAATGGAGTCGGATTAATTCGAAACTTTAGATCTAGGGTTTAATTAATTATTCCTAAGTGGGTTTTGATGGCCGTCATCAAATGAGCACCTGATCTATCAGATCTACAAAACTAGGGTTTTAACAGTTAGGGTTTTGTGTGGCAAGTGAATAAAATATGGAAAATGATACTAACCTTGTAGATAATACCTGAAAATACTTGCGACCGCCTTGTATGTCAATGATCCTTCCACCTAGTTACAATTTCGAGCAAGATCTGGCATGAAATGAAAGCATTTTTCCCAATGAAGGTAGTGCACCCTCTCTCCACCTGCAAAAAAACAATCTACCGAAGTGAGATTTGATTGACGGATGAAAAAGATAAGCAACGTACGCCATCTAAAGTGAAAAATCCAATGCACAAAGTAACAATTGATGACTCCCTGAAGATGAAACGATTCACAAGAAGAGATAATGCAAGTTGCCTCCACAATCTCCCCTCAAGCAAGTCGCTACCCTGCAAAAGATCGGTACGACCTCCACAAAATTATGTCGTTTGCATGCAAGATCCACTGAAATGTCTAAGCAAGAGGCATAACAATCACATTCAAGAACATTCACAAAGCTCCCAAGAGATTTTCTAGAAGTTTTCTTGTATTCCAATATTCTTAGAGCCAAAAGTCCCTTACAATGAGAGAGCATCTCAATATATACATCTCTTCGATACACAAAACCTAGATCCAAAAAGTTCAAGGGCCAAGATCAAAACATACAATCACTCTAATCAATGGCTAAGATTAGCCAGATAGCTAATACATGGATCCACTCACTAATAAAGGGGTCACACCCACTAAAAGTGCCCAAGGAGGGGCGCACCACATAAAAGATGTGAAAAACATGACATAGCACATGGTGGGGGCTAGGAGGTGACAAAAATCCTTCTCTAGCATGGCCCCATGGCACAATAACAAGGTATAATCATCAATTATAACAAGGAGTGATCAAAATCACTAGGACGTACTCCTCAAAATACATCAAAAACGACCCCAAAGTGGAGAATGCTAGGACGTGTGGACCCCATGAAAAGTGAAACTGATGCCGGATGATGAAGGTGATCCCAACACTGTGCCTCAGAGCCATTCCATGCCATTTCCTTGCCTCAATTGCCCAAATCGATTTCTTTATTAGCCATTTTCAACATCAAAATAATGCCTTGGGAACATAAAACTGCTCATATCTCACTGGTGACTGAACCTGGACGTCAATTGACTGCAAAAATGGACCCGACACCATAACAATATGGTAACATCGACTGGCTAGACTCTGTGTGCCCCTCCGGTGCCCTAGGAGATCTCACCATCAACTGAAAAGTGTTTTATTTTGAGTTTCTGGGGCCAAACTACTGCAAACTGATAAAATGAACCATATCTCATCTGTAAGTACATGTAATTGAAATCTGTTTACATCAATGAACTCAAAAAGTCCAATTCTACTAGGAATGAGTACCCATACACCATATGTCCATAAAAAATGTACGTTAGAGGCCCCATCCATGTCAAAACAATAATAATAATGAAGCCTATAAATTGTTGATAATCATGAAAATAACACAAGCCATCAGTATAAACCATCATATGAAGCATGAATATGTCTAATGGACACTGATAGACCACAAATAATCATCATCCATAATCATCAGCCAAAACTCATCCTGGACCTTGTTATTGACTTGGTCAAACTGGATTGACTAGGTCAAGAATGATCAAATGATGACCCAAATGCTAATCTCTGATACAGCAAAGTACAAAATGGATATGCATGCTTAATTATCTATGTTAACAGTAAGACTCAAGTATAAGTAGCTTCTGCTGGCGATTATAAGCACAATATATATATATATATATATATATATATATATATATATATATCAGTGTTACAAAAACTGGACCGAAACTGACAGGTCCAACCAGTTTTGGGGCCTCACTGGGTCAAACCTGTGTCTCAAATCGGAAATGACCGGTTCTTTATGGAACCGGCCGGTTTTGACAGGTTTTACTGGTTTCAATCCAGTTTTGACCGATTCCATACATAACTGTACAACAACACTTAAGAGGGTATTTTTAAATTTAAAAGTTGGTTGAGTGGGGAAGGTTCTAGTGAAATATGCTCAGTATGGCACATAGCAAGAGCACTTTTTGCAAATTTGTGTATAATGGTTTGGATTCACATGTTTGCACATGAATATATATATAATATTTCAAAATTTAAGTAGTTTTTGTATTTTTGGTGGACCGGTTTTTTTCCTGGTTTTGGTCTGGGTCTGGTTTTTAGGTTCAGTCGGTTCGACCCAATGTTATTGGAACCGGCAAAACCGGCCGGTATGACCAGTTCACAGGGTTGGCCGGTCCGGTCACCAAAAAAATTTCAAAAAACCGGATTTTTGACCGAATCAGGTAAGGAACCAGCCGGTTCCGTACTCTGCCGTACGGCCGTGGACAGGGACCCTCACGGATTTCAATTTAAAAAAAAACACAAACTACAATCTAGGCTATGCTTCTAACCTAACCCTATGCCTATCCTAACACTATTTAAAGACCCCCCCACCCCCTACATTACTCACATTATTCATTGCTAATACTTTGACAATCTTGAGAGCACAGTTTGTTGGGCAGTTTTGTAGTCTTTTGCAGCTGATTTTTATTGGTGGTTTCCAAGAACTTGTTGGGCATATTCAAGTGTGTTTTGCAGGGAGGATTTGGAGGAGATTAGAAGCATTTTTTTTTGTAGCAGATTTGGAGCTATTACATGGACTGTTTTGGAGGTTATTGAAGGCTTTTGTGCAGAATTTGTGGACTGTTATCACGGATCAGCTTGTTCTTTTTCTCTTGGCAGCGACAATTCCTCTCAAGCTTTTCTTCATTTCTTCTTCTCTCTCAAAGGTATGTCAAGTCTCAAGACTTTTCTCTTTAATTTTTTTTTTCATAGTTAATAAGCTATCAATAAATTATAGGGTTTTGTTTCCAGCTTTTGTTTGCCATGGCTCCAAAAGAGAGGAAGGATCCGACATGGGTTCATTGCCAATTGGATGATGGTGGGAAAAAAATATGCAATTATTGTGGGAAGAAAATAGCTGGGGGAGGTATCCATAGGTTAAAACAACACTTAGCTGGTGCTAGAGGCAATGTTGAACCTTGTAGAAAAGTCTCCGATGGTCTTAGAGCAGAGATGCTAATTAGTATTGAAGCCTACCAAGAAGAAAAAGCCAAGACAAAGAGGATTCAAGAAGACATATGGAGAAGTTCAATGCCATTTGAGGATGAGGCTGACTATGATCTTGAGGGTGGTGATCATGAAACCCCTCAAGGTCATTTGACTAGTTTTGAAGAATCCTCTAGTTTTCCTATTAGGGGGAGAGGTCGACGTAGAGCATCCAGTTTGAACCTGAAGAGGCCACGTAGTACCCCGACCAGCAGTAGAGGGCTTGACTCTTTCTTTGTGCTCTGCACTACCCCTGGTGCTCAGTCCACCATTGATGCTAAATGGAAGAAGATGGAGAAGGAGGCTGCTTGGGAATGCATAGCTAGATGGTGGTATGATGCAGACATACCCTTCAATGCAACTAACTCCTCTTGTTATCAACCTATGATAGATGCTATAGCTTCATGTGGTCCAGGATTCAAAGGCCCTAGTTTTCATGATATTAGAGGACCCCTTTTACGAAATGAAGTTCAAAGAATAGATGAATATCTGAAGGAGTTCAAGCAGTTAAAATCAATAACGAGGTACATCTACAACCACTCATGGGTTTTGAGTCTTATGAGGAAGAACATTGGGGGTAAAGATCTTGTTAGATTAGCCATTACACGATTTGCAACAAACTTTCTTTCGTTGCAATCCCTTGTTGATCAAAAAGCCAATTTGCGGAAGATGTTTTCCTGCGATGAGTGGAATGAATGTCAATGGAGTCAAAAGGCTAAAGGGAAAGATATTGCTGACAAAGTGTTTGAAAAAACATTTTGGAAAAAGGCAGAAGAGATAGTTTTATTCAGTGAGCCTCTTGTGAGAGTGTTGCGGATGGTAGATGGTGATAAACCCGCTATGGGTTTTATTTATGAGGCCATAGATCAGGCCAAAGAAGCAATAAAGAAATCATATGGTGATAAAAGGCATAAGTATTTTCCTATTTGGAATATCATTGATGACAGATGGAACAGACAACTCCCTCGTCCTTTGCATGCAGCTGGCTATTACTTAAACCCAAGGTAAGAAATCTCAAAATTCCTATTCAAAGTTATAAGTTTTCTTTTAATTTCAAACTTTAAAGTTCAAACTTTCAAAGTTATAAGTTACAATTTCAAATTCATTGATGAATATTTTTTGTCTTTTGAACTTTGAATGAACTTTTGAAGGTACCACTATACAAAAGACTTTAAAGCCAATGATGATGGGGAGATAAAAGACGGATTGTATAGATGCATTGAGCGCATGGTTCCTGATGCCAGGATACAAGATGAGATTCACAGTAAGCTACTACAATTCAATGAGAGTATGGGTAACTTTGGCATGAGCATGGCCATACGAGGCAGATCCAAGGATCCATCGGGTAAGAATTTTCAAAGTTTTCAAATTATATTATCCATTGTAAAGAATGAGTTAAATTTCCAAAGCCATTTGTTGAAACTTGTTTGCATTCAACTCTTATTGCAGCCTATTGGTGGGGGCCTTTTGGTGGGAGCTACACTGATTTGAATTTTTTTGCAGTTCGAATATTGAGCCAGCCATGTAGTGCTTCTGGATGTGAACGCAATTGGAGTGTATTTGAGCGTATACACACCAAGAAACGAAACCGTTTGGAACGCAAACGGTTGAATGATATGGTCTATGTCCAGTACAATATTAGGCTGAGGCGTAACCAGTTGTTGAACAAGACACCAACATCAGGCAACATAACCTTGGATGACTTTGATCCATCATCAGAGTGGGTTGTGGAGACTCAAGCACCAGTATTTGATAATGAAGACCTTTCTTGGTTGGATTTGGACCCACCTCCAGAGGTTCCACCTTCAGGGCCAGGGGAATCAAGTGGGGCTCAAAATCCCACTTCTGAAGAGGATGAAGAGGAAGAGGATGGGGATGATGATGAGGAGTAGTAGACTACTAGACAATAGACTCTAGTAGTAGTATCTAGTAGGGTAGTGCCATATGATCACTTTATTGTTATTCATTAGTACTATGGTTTATTTTTGGATTGTAGGGGCCATTTAGAGCTTCTTTGT
>LPNX010147875.1:14184-52331 GCA_001517045.1 Pseudotsuga menziesii | reverse complement strand
TATATATAAAAGTCAAAGTAGTCAGCTACTCTAAACAAGAACTTCCAGTGTATACTCATTTATCGATTTGGCCATTTTGCTAGTCAAGGGTGAAGGTGAATAAAATAAGGTAAGGTCAAGGGAATAACTTGAAACTTGACACTGTAAGCATCTGGGTTGAAGGAAAAGGGGATCCACACAACACATAAGCTGGACTAGGTGAACAATAGGGAATGGCGATGTCTCACAGATGGGCGGAATAATGAGAATACTCCACTAGACTCTAGTCAAGCAACCTTTTTTAAAAACAATTATTTGCACAACAAAAGACACTAGCTAACCTCCAAAGGCAAGTGCCTTGGAAATCCTTCTGGGCTTCCAGAAAATGACAAAGACATAACCTTGACAGGTCAATCTCACCTTGTTGCCCTGTAGGGGCAAATGAGCCGTACATAATACAATGAATGAGTGCTCATCCTTTGGCCATCGACTCTTTTCATTTATTTCATTTAACTTGCCATCCTCCAAGAGCAGGTGCCCTGAATAGCCTTGAGGGCCTCAGATAATGACTCGGTATGACCTGCATTGCTCGTCACCATCCATAGGTGCGATGGAGTGACCATCTTGTTTCCCTTTGGTGGCAAACAACCTCACATCATACAAAGGTTGAGTGCTTGTCTCTTGGCAACTGGCTGACTTTATATTTTATTTGCAACAATGTTTAAAAACACTTTTGTTTTGCTGGCTAGGCGTCCATTTAGAATAAACATATAAGTTCCGATGCCTTAGTGTCTAAAGACACTTTTGGTAAGACTACTTGCGTTCAAGACCTAGAGGAAGACCATCTCCGTGATAATAATCACACAAACCAACACCGAGACACAATTTAAACATGGAGACCTATTCCAACATAGAGATGAAGGTGGGGGAAATCCTAGGTGTCACTAGTCAAATTACAAGTCGAGGTTAAACATAAAGAAAGGAAGACAACAGATGGATGGAGACAGTGAAGGTGGTGCCAAGGTGTTGAGGCCTGGAAATTCGCAGGAAACAACAGCAAGGGATTCTCCCCAGTCAACGTTCCCAATTAGCCCGTGACTGTTTGGTGTAGGGAATCCGTCTGGTTTGCGGTCCGGCTACCGTAGGTCAAATAACAAAAGGTTTTACCGGTTGCGGCCCGGTCCACTGTATGTATTTTTGTATTTTTTTGATTTAAAGTATGATATGCAAGTGCCTACCTAAATGCAGATTTGATAAAGAATGCTGGGAGTATTCACAAAGTGATGCGTAGGTTCTTACCTCTCGTCTTAGAACTCACAGGCATCTAAATCACATACATTTCAGAAGATAAATTACTAACTAAACTATCTCTAGAGAGCTAGATATTAATTCATGAGTAATACAACACTGTCCACGTGTTATGGCAAATCACAAATAGCTGTTCTTATGACCAAAACGTATAAACATGAATAAAAGTATACATGATAAGATAACTCATCAATAGTTAAAAAAGTTCCATTACTCTTAGTGGAAAAACATCACAGAATACACTGGAGAACATTCAAACAAGAACATAGGTTCAGAAAGTTAGAACATCCTCACAGTTAATGAAACACAGTAAAAAACGAAATAGTTCCCATTCAATATCGTTCATTTAATCACATTGAAACATTCCACATAGCACTTTCTCCAACAGGTAAAATTTGCAATTTCTGGTTGTAAAACGAAATAGTTCCTCTTACAAGCGATAGTTTACAAGTTTTCTCTGGGGAAAAGGCCCCTGTAAGTTCTCACTTTCCAATATTTAAACTAGAACAGTTGACCGCTTGGGCTGCCCCCAAACGTGTGACCTTTCGGTCCCCCACAACGTTTCATATCTCTATTTTTTATCCTTTCTGTGCGCACTCATGATTCGTTGAGTAACTGACAGACCTTTCAGGTCTGCGCCTTTGTTGCTATTGATTTTGCCTTCTATTTTGCTTGCCCTCCTTGCGATCCTGTCGGTTTCAGTTCGACCTTTTCCAAAACTGCCCAGCTCCCTTCGCGCCGCGATAGTCTGACCAGTCTCTTGAGTCCACCTGCAATTAAACGACGTGCATCATTCGTTGGGTCTGCATTCTAAATAACGTCAAATTATATCAACTAAAACGGCTATGCATCAAGAGAGGCCATGAACTGCATTACTGCTATGAGGACCTTGACGAGTGCCGGCACCACTACCTCGTTCATACACGGGCTTGAAAGACTCATCAACGACGGAAAACGAAAACTCATCGGCGGCTTAGAATGCTAACATCGACAGGATAGACCTATTTAAAGCCGCATAAGCGGGTCTTAACAGGCGACAGGCACCGCGAAACCACTTAAGCCTATCGGAGTCGGAAGATTTATGACCTAAAATGTGGGCGGGAAAGCTTCCAGTCGGAAATCGGAAAGACATCAACGTCGGAAGACAAGTGATTTGCACAGCCGCAACGGCGAAAGGAAAAAGACTATAGACATGCGATTGAAAACCACTTACATTTCGGGTACTTAGCCGCTTTGGGAGCCGCAACGGCGGAAGATAAACACACAACCGCCTCCGATCAAAACATACTTTGACGCCCGATCGATTAAAAACTAAGTGTTTGAAACAACTTTTAAAACTTAGCAACGGTCGAAAACCCTGTTTTACCTTCGAAACAGCAGCTTTCCAAAGAATAAATGGTCCGATTCATTTTTGACTAGCGAAAAGAAAACAAAACAGACCCCAAAATCCGCGACCCACAGCCATTACAAATATAAGCAATTTCTGAAAACAGGACGAGAGTTAATCTTCAAAATAATCCGAAACTAAAGCATGACCCAAAAATTTGTGGACCCAAACGATTCAAAGCAACACTGAAATCATGAGGGGGACCAAAATTTGAAAAAATTTGGGGAAAACAGTTGCAGCTGCAACACAAGGCTAGCAAGTTGTGTCCCCTAAGGGAAATGACCAAATCCATACTATAAGTAGGGCATGACCAATGAGTCACAAGAATCTCTTGGACATAGCAACTAGATCACTTATTTTTTAGATTCCAGTAACAACCAATAAAAAATTGCCAACATACAACCACTATCAACCAAGTCTCACTACTAAAATTGACAACAGATCAAAATCAAAGTCCATATGTACCAATCCATATATCACCTGGGTCATATACCTGCGTCCGATCTGAACAATCTGAAAGGTACTGAAACACTGTTGCTGTTGTACATCATGGGCACTATTATAAATCTTCTTTGGGTCATGAAAATGGCTGACTCAGTCATCAAATATGGGGTCATGAGGCTCAGTCATGGCATAGAGCGAGTCAAACTGAATGCTTTGGATCCATTGAATGAGAGTGATCATCAACTGGAACCTCATTATCTGCAGATCTCAAAGCAAAGGACTAGCTCAAAGAAATGCTCAGGACTGCTTAGGAACAATGGTAGCCCAACTACTATGTATGTGACAACAAGCCTCTCTCTTTATCAGTGACTCAAAGAATTTACGATTTCTCTTTACAATCTTCAAATGAATCTTCCAATGGTGGCTTCCTTTACCAAACCCTGGACTCAGTGCTTAGATGGATGTGTAGTTTTCTGTCAACAATTGGTTCCAAAGCACAGGATTCTTCCTTTGTTCCAAATCTCTGCACGAGATCGGAACCCTCTAAACGATTGCCGCCTCCAAATACGCAAATCTGGGTTATAGAATGCGATTGCAGATGCAAGGGTTACACGATCTGTAGGGGTTACACAATGCAGTGGTAAGATGAACGCGGTTGTAGATGCCCTAACATGGAGTTTTTTTTATTTTTAAATTCTCTCAACTTATGCTCTGATACCACTGTAACAGGTTGTGAGGAATAAAACTCCACAATGTAATAATATTATTGATAAACATCAGAAGTATTTATACACATACAAAACCAAGAGGAGACAGTTATGTCTCGGTAACTTATGAACTAAATAAAATTGTCAACTAACTATAAATGATATAACTAACCCAGAAAGATTAGTCAACAGTCACATCCTTGAGTGGGTAGTACTAGTAAGCTAGAATGAAATTTTTTGAAGGATCCATCTTAACTTTCTCCATTTTAACTCAGGATTATTTAAAGATTGAGTGGTTTACACTATTTTTTGTTAATCCATCTCGATGTTTAAAAGATCTGAGATCTGGGATTAAGATGGATTTATGCTAGTCATATTTCATTAATCATTTACAAACTGTTTTCTCAATCAAATTCAATAGAATTCAGATCTTGCTTATCTATCACTGTCTAAAATGGTCCTCAAGGTACTTTTCCAGAAATTTGATTTGCTCTATAACTTGATGTGGAGTTTCATATTTATCAGTTGCGGTTTTATGGGAAGATTCCTGATTATAAATTTTATCAAGTCTTACAATAACACATATAAGTTGAATTTAAAGAAACAAGACAGCAATCTAAAATACTTATCAGGCTACTTAAAGCTTCTCTCAAGTGCGGTCAGCATTGTTATGGGTGTTCTATGTTGCACTTGAATTCTAATGACAATTTTGGAAGTTTGGAATGGACAAAGCACTTCTAAGGATTGATTTTCAGACATAAATAGTTCAGATGTGCAAAGAAAATATCTTAATACTAATGTATTCTTATTCTATTCTAAGTTGCAAATTGAACTATGAAGTGGTCCTTAGATCAAATTTTTCCTACAGGAAAAAATATCCATTTCTATTTGAGAGAATGGAAAACGCATTCCTCATGTGCATAAGCACAATACAGAATAGGAGGATAAGATTTATAGCACTCAGTGCAAAAAAAACAAATATTAACTCTCCACTCACGTACCTAAAATAATCCTTAGATTAACTTACCCTCAACTCTCTGGAGATTACAGTGGCAAACTGCATATAAGTCACCTAGATTTTTTATCTGCTATGGGGAATTCATATTAGGTTTGATTAAGGGATGGTAAAGAGAGATAAATAAAAAAGAATGTAATAGCCAAGGTGTGGATTTTCCATCAAATAGAGGATGTTGGAGTTATTGATTTGGATTCTGTTTGTGCTGAGGCATTCTGGACTTTGTGTTAGAACTTAGAAGTAAGCTTCTTTTAATTCTAATTTAGATATTTATTTCTATTGTTGACTGGATGTATTTATTTTTGAGGTAGAAGTACCTGCTTGCCGTAAGTATCTTGTCAGGTATTAAGGAAAGGGAAAAACATAAAAAGTCGGACAACAACCAACATAATACTGACCATAATATGTTTTTTGAATTATAGCTTTCTTTGACTAGGAATAGAAGCAGTTTGTAGAAGGCTTTGATACAAAAAAAACGAGGACTGCAAATGCAGCCTCCACAAGCATACCACAAAAAGCAAATTAGCAGCCAAAAACATGGGCTAGATTAGGCCAAAACACCTGCGATTATGGAGTCACTAGCTAATTGCTAAGAGATCCAAATAAACAGTCACAAGATACAAAAGCTATCACTAGAGTGAGAAACGATAAGAGTCAATTATGCCAATATTGGGAGGAGGTTGGTCATGATCACCCAAGGTAGGTCCCCAACTAGATCCGAGGGATTGACATCAATCAATTGCACAGGTTACTAACCATTACAGTCTGGCTAAGTTGCATGAAACAGGGAAATGGGGATGAGTTTTCGAAACAGGGATGCGTTGGAAACATGACCCCCCAAAATTTTGGAAATGGGGAGACGCTTTATATATGTATGTATGTATGCTTTAAATTAATAAATGGGAAGGGACATTGAAAAAAATGAATGTGAAACATACATCATAAATCATACATGTCGACGAATCATAGCCTATATTGAGATCCTATTCATCAATAGCACCCTATGCCTCCCTCCTCTATGCTCTAGCCTTTGCCTTTAACTCAAATCTCAAAGTTGATCCTCCAAGGACATTAGTCAACGATTCAACACCATACAATGTTGATGAGACTTCCTAATCCAATCATTAAAATAAGGTAAAAAAATCTTCCCATGCTTAATAAGTGATTTTGCTTGAGGGAACAATACATTTTTATTAAGGTCATGACAGAGGAGTTCAACAATCAACACCACTGACATCAAGGTACATACAGGGGTTGATGTGCTTGATTAAATGCTAATCCCATACCTTCATACATGATAGATCATAGAATTTGGTGGAAACTTTGCAATCCTGAAATCCTGAAAACTATAATAGTTTGCTGAATTCTAAATGGGATCTAAAATTCTACTTTTTTCATATGAAGTCCGATGAACTGGAACCATTCTCAAACATCCTGAAACAATTAATAGTAATGTTAGAAATTTAAATAAAAGGATAGAACATGAAAGATAAGGAGAAGGCCACTTTTACTTTAAGAATTTAATATTACCATTTAATACTGAATAGGGCGATATTTTTTGTTAGCTAAGCGATACTGTTTTGGAAATGTGACCTTATGTCCGCATCCGTATCAAAAACATGTTTTTGTATGAATGAAACACGTTTCCTTCTTGGGAAATGTGCCCGTCTATACGAAAACGTATTTCCATGCAGTACGACACATGTTTTAGTGTTTTTAGCAGGAAATGGGCTGGGGACGTGAGGGGGGGGATGCTGTTTCCTGCAACTTGTTGGAATTTGTGCAACTTCAAAAGTTATTCTTATTGTACTTGTATTATATTTCCTTGTACCTCCTACGAGAGATTATACTGATGTAATTACTCATGTAAACCTCATGTAAACCCTAGAAATAATCAATGTAAACCCTGAGGAAAGAATACACAAGAAAAGAATAAAAATAAAATTATTTTATATTTCCCCAAGGTAGGTCGGCCCTAGTCAAACTGTCAAGTCGGCCCCAATAATTTTTCACATGGAAAAATCAGTATAAATAGGAGGTGCCCCTCATTATTTCATTCACTCACAACAAGTTGCTCCAGCAGAAAAAGGTGCGCTACTGCAGTCATGGAGAGTGATTTCTGGGGTTGTATCTTAGAGAGGCATTTTCTCTCTCTTTCTTTTTCTCTTTGTTCTCAGGAGATATTATCTCTATGCGAAGGTTTGTTGGTTTTTCCCGATTGGGTTTCCCAAGATAAATTCTTGTGTTCTTTGTTTTTATGCTTGGTCTTTCTTCTAGAGATCCTATTGTTTATTTGCAGTTAAGTTATACTGCTATAATCTTGTAAAAACTAACATGGTATCAGAGCAGTTTTAGAAGAGGCCATTGTTGGAAGCTAGGGTTTGACGTTCCAAGGCCTTCCCTCATCTCTTCAGCAGAAAAAGAGCCGTGGAAACTTCGCTCTAGGGGAGGCACATCTTTTGGTGGAAGCATAATCAAATTTGGAGAAGTTTCAATTTTTTGACTGCGGGACTTCGAGACATTGCGGAAATAAATTAGGGTTTCAAGTTTGAGAGGCTTCCCACCAGTGTTTTGGCTCGACCTCATCTTCCCTCAACTTTCCTTAATAGGGCACATCTATCTATAAGGTTAGTTTCTCTAAATTCCAAAAAATATTTTTGACCTAATTCTTGCTAGGGTTTTTGGTTCAGATTGCAGACAAGATGATTGGAATGAAGGTTGAATATCGTCTTGATGGGGATACAAACTTCATATCCTGGAAGCCTAGGGTTCTTCTCATCCTAGAAGAAAATGATCTCTTCAAGTTAGGGTATTTTTTAAGGATTCTAATATTATACTTAAGTAGGCGATTGTTTTGGATTGAAAAAAACATGTTTATATATAGGTAGACGAATATTAAATATGAAACATACAATTAACACTGAAATGTGTAAATTTTGGCGAATATTATAATAAAAAAACACATTTTATGCAAATATAGGTGATATTAGAGACTAAAAATGACCAAATAACGATTTTTGTTTTTTGAAAACCCCCCAAAAAATAGCCAATTGGTGAAATTTCGCCCCTAAAAGTTACCCTGCTTGAAGTTTGTCAATGAGAAAGGTCTAGAACCAAAAGCGGAAGAAGCCAAGTCTCAGTGGAGGAGGTGTGTTGCGAAAGCAAGAAGGATTCTGGTGGACTCAGTCAAACATCACTTGGTTCCGCAAATCTCAAAAAAGAAGACATCTTGGAAGATGTTCAAGACCTTGAAGAAGTTATTTGAACATAGTAGCATCAATATGACTCTCACATTGAGGAACCGACTGTCAAATATGAAGATGATTAAGTCTGAATCTATTGCCTCATATTTCATGAGGATCACCGAACTTTGGGACACGCTAAGGTCTAGTGGAGATATCATTGAAGAAAAGGAGCTTGTCATGACCACTCTAAATGGTCTTCCACCATCTTGGGAGTCCTTCATCCAAACCATAAGTGGTCGAACCAAGCTGCCCAAATTTTGACAAGTTATGGGCAGACTGCACTCACGAAGAGACCAGGATTGCAGCAAGGCAAAAGCCTCAATGGTCCTCAAGTTGAGGAGAATCAAGCCTTCATTACTCATGCCAAGAAAGGAAAGGGAAAAGGAAGGAAGTTTTACAAACATAAGCACCAGGCTAGGAGATTGTTGCCTGCCTAATTCGCACCTCAGGTCACGTGGCAGAAATCTACAAGCCACTGGGTGTGACCTTGGGGGCAAGCTCGAGCCAAGTGCTGTCACCTGATACTTAGCTCCTTTGTCTAGGCCAACTCCTAGCGAAGCCAAGGGGGTTAGTCCCTATGAAAAGTAATACCTAAGGCTTTTATTATACGAAAGAAAAGATTTATTCTAGGAGTTAAATGTGAAATGGAAAAAATAACACAACGGACTATTGCAAGGTAGCAATCGCATCAACAACATATGATAGTGCAAACAACATTCACGACATCTTGCAAGATTTGATTTAAGCTTAAAAAATAATATAGACCAGTGCCAAATGAAGAAAGTGCTTTGCAAAAATGGAGTGTTGTTGTGTCGTGTAAGTATTGCAGTTGTCTCGTTGGTCAGTTTTAAAATTATTAGTGAGTGATTAAGGGAGTGGGTAAATTGTTGGTCGATTTTATTAAAATGGTAATGATATGGATTATTAGAAAGGAGAGGGGATTCCAGATATACCCAAGGGGTATGAGGAATATGTCTGGAATTACTTAGAAGTGGTTCTCACAGCTAAATGTGGGATAAACCGAAGTCGCAGGGTTGTGTCCAACACTACACCAAATGAGGGTGTAGCCTGATGGGGCCCCGCGGTCACTGCTTAGTGGTTCCCGCTTCACTTGAAGACTTTGCCCACAACTTAGTAATATTCGACAAATGTTGGATTTTCGTTTGGGAATAAATTTTTAAAAGATGAGACTAATTACAATTCACTTAGATCCTTTTCTGATACAACCGACTGATCAGACGAATCTGCAATGGAGGTAGAGCATACACGGATAAGAGCCTTGTTAATTTTAAGGATTTTTTGAACACAGTTTGTTTGATTAGAAATGAAGACCCAAGAATCTCTTTCCAGGTCCAGTACTCGGGAAATCCCTTATCCGTGAATCGTACTCGGGAGAGCAAGGGGGTTTATTTTAAACTTTAAAGAAACAAAGGAAAATTTTTCTAATTAATTCCTACCACGAATCTCTTTCCCCCTTTCGAGATACTCGGGAGAACGTGGGGTAAGTAGTTCTTTAACTTTGATAACAATTAAAATAATAAACATAAACTAAAAACCGAACTAACTAATAATCAAAAATCACAAAAAAAAGCACCGATGCGGACCCCCACATGAGGGATGAGGAGTGGGCTATGATGAGCCTACTCGAAACTTTTTTTTTTTTACAATGATAAAAAGAATGCACCTTGGTCCTTCAAATCTGGATCCAAAGGATTACAACAACTTGAAAAATGAAATTTTATGAAAAGAGGAGCTCCGTTAGTCTTTTTTTTCTTCAAATTTTTGATTTTTCGCCAGAGCTTCCTCCTCTTTTTTCGTCAAACCTGCAAAAATAGCAAGCAAACATTAGCTAAACATGCCCCAAAACACTTTAAGAATGCTTGGGAAAATTACAAAAAAATTGCCGAAAAAATTCTAAGTAAAAATGATAAAAAAATTAGGTGAAAAATGACTGAGGAAGTGAGCTAGAAAGTTGCTTTCTCAGGGTCTTTGTTTGCTTCTTAAGGATAGTAAACAAATCAAAGCACTAACTTGCTAGATAAGAAATTAAAACCAAATACTAACTTATAAATCAAGCTTTTTGCTTTTTACTAGAAAATGACTTGAAGTAAGATAGCTAGTACCCTAGATCTGAACTAAGAAAAGATAATGCTTCGAAACCTTTAGTTATATCTATAAAGAAAAACAATTTATGATCAATTTATGTCTATGAATTTAATTTAGATCTAAAATTGCTTTCTTCAAAACAAAGGAACTAGAATGACAAAGAAGATATCGGGAGAAGGAAAAGTGGAAAAGGCTTGGAGAGAAGAGGATCCTTGAGCCTTCACATGTGGTGTGCCGAGGAACCTTTATCTGCAACATATAATGTTAGAAACAAGAAAAGTAGAAAGATCAAACAAGATCCTCCACGTCTCCTATCACGACAACTTGCATATCACACACTTACACAAAATAGATCAAATGTAGGAGCATATATATTCAGAAATCGATGTAAAAGCATCCATAAACAAATGAAGCATTAATTCAAATCTCTAAATATTTATACTCAATAGCTTAGATCATTAAACAAAACGACTAAACTATATTACATATGATTCATGCATGCATAATAGTTCAAATACAAGTTACCTTCATACAGTTGGAAGATAATACATTCACTCCTCCAAAGGCTCTTTATTTCTCAAATGAATACAAGTTACAATTGCAAGCTCTTCCCAGTACATTCCAACTAGTGAATGGGAGAGAGGCTTGCTTTATTTATAGCCAGAGAGGGCCATGAGGGGTGCATCCAACACTTGGCATTAACTTGGAGAGAAGGGGAGATGAGGTGAGTTAAACTAAAGTGCAAGTGAGAGTGGTAGGCGCCACCTCCTATGAGGTGCGCCACCACTCCACCAACCAATCACCAACCAAATCATGAGTTGACACTTCATCCCATGCGCAGTGTCCAGAAGGGGGCGCAACCTCCAATATTGAACAACTTGCAAATACCTCAATCAACTCTGAAGATGACACTTTGAACAAGGAGACAACTCGCCTTTACTGGAGGAAGCTGAATGAAACTGAATGAAACTGAACAAGGAGACAATTATTTTTTAATTTATTTTTTGATTTTTTGGAGAAGTTTTACTTAAGTGATAAATTTATCACATAAAACTTAGGAAAAATGGGTTTAAGGGTACAACAGGTGCTCCGAGTTAGAAAATGAGCACCCCTATGGCAAAATACGACATCTAACCACCTTTTATTACATTAATAATTTTCCCAATTAAAATATTAAAAAATAGCCTAAGTTTACGGGAACAAATATTTTTCTCAAAACATGAAATAAAACCTAGGGGGACCTAGCACATGCCCATATGAATCAATAATAATGTCTAGCATGTTCATATACATTGACACATGAACTTTAATAACCTCCTAAGGCCTAACCATCAAGACGACCATTCCGGCTTTGGAGGAGCGGTGAAAAACTTGAAAATTATAAGTTGTTTATTCAACAACATATAATTAACAAGAAAAAAACACCTTGGAATACCTATATTGATGTTTAAGTCCTAGGAAGCCAAGTTCTTTACAAAAAACCCATGCTAGCACATCTTCTACGACTTCCCGTAGGGTATGAATATGTGGTAAAAAATTAAAAAAGGGGCCGTGGAAGGCCTGAATGGACTTCTGAACTCTTGAAATTGAACAAATATTTGCTCATCTTTGGCGGCTCACTGAAAGTCCAACTAGATGCAACCTAGTTGGTAACAGAGACCAAGTACTTCTCCAGATCAGAGGGAAAAGAAGAAAGACCTATAACACATACAATGCTATAAGTGTAAGAAATATGGTCACTATGCAAGCAAGTGTTTTAGTTCAAACAAGAGGAAGCATGAAGCTTCAACAACTGATGTGGAAGATGGTCATCATCATAAGAAACTAAGAAATGAAGATCGTACATAATTCTTCTTCATATCAGTGTTATCAGGCGCGGTTCCCACCACTAGTGATACATGGCTTATAGATAATGGTGCTTCAAAGCATATGACTGGTTATAAAGAGAACCTTTCAGAAGTTGTTAAGAAAGAATCCCATCTCCGTGTTGTACTTGGAGATGATGCCAATTGCTCTGTGAAAGGATTTGGATTTACATCTCTTCAGTTGGAATCTAATGACTTACTACATCTGAATGATGTGCTGTATGTATCTGGTATGAAAAGAAACCTTGTCTCCATCTCCGCCTTAGAAGACAAGGGATATAGAGTTACATTTGCAGATGGAAATGTGCTTGCATGGCACAAGAATTCTAGCATGAACACAACAAAAGTGATTGGTGTAAGGGAGGAAAGCTTGTATTGTCTGAGCACTCTACTAGCTCAAGCTTTAGTCCATGATTCCACTAACATCGATGAGCTATGGCACAGAAGACTAGCTCATCTAAACTATCAAGCTCTTCCAACATTAAGGAACATGGTGACAGGTCTACCAATGCTTCATGTAGACCATGATGGTGTATGCAGAGGATGTGCACTTGGTAAGAATTCCAAGGGTTCCTTTCCAAAAAGTGAAAGCAGATCCAAGGGAATATTGGATCTAGTCCACTCTGACTTGTGCAGACCCATGACGGTTACTTCATTAGGTTGTTACAACTACTATGTAACATTTATTGATGACCACTCAGGAAAGATGTGGATATACTTTCTCAAGACCAAGGAATCCGAGGAAGTACTCAACAAATTCAAGGAATTCAAAGCACAAGTTGAGAATCTGTCAGGAAGAAGAATTAAGATCTTGAGATCAGACAATGGTGGAGAATATACCTCTATAGAATTCAATGATTTCTACAAGGAAGCAGGAATTAAGAGGGAGCTCACAGTTCCCTACAACCCTCAACAAAATTGGATTGCGAAAAGGAAGAACTGAACAGTTGTGGAGGCAGCCGAAGTCATGATACATGACCAGATTCTACCGATGTTTTTATGTGCAGAAGCATCCATAATAGATTTTTATGTACAAAACAGATGCCCTCATAAAATATTGAAGAACATGACTCCGGAAGAAGCCTTCACAGGAGTGAAGCCAGAAGAGGGCCACCTTCGTATCTTTGGCTGCCCAGTCTACATTCATGTGCCCAAGGATAAAAGGATGAAACTAGAACCTTCAGGCAAGAAGGGAACATTTGTGGGATACAGTGAGTCTTCAAAGGCTTACAGAATATACATCCTAGGATCGAGGCAGATCAAAGTCAGTAGGGATGTGACCTTTGAAGAAGAGACGACAATCCGAAAAGGAAGAGGATCTGATATGGAGATCGATGATGATGAAGACATGAGATCATCTCCCCCTTAGAAGTTAAGAGGGAGTCTGAAGAAATGAATGAACCGATCGATCCCATTGATCTAGTTGAGCCAGTTGATGCTCCCACAGACATGGCAGGAAGCCGAAAAAGACCTAGATGGGCACAACAGACATTGCAGGATGCAGAGGGGAACAAAGCTCCACATGGAATCTATTGGGAAAGCAAAATACCTCAGAGATTCTTGAGTTATGTATTGATGAGTCACATCATTGACTCAAAACCTTCCATGTATGAAAAAACATCGAAACACCAAGTTTGGAAGGATGCCATGACAGAGGAGTTCCAGTCCATCATGAAGAATGATGTATGGGAGGTGTACTGAGACCTAAGGGGTGTTAGTTTTTACAAGATTATAGCAATATAACTTAATTGCAAATAAACAATAGGATTTCTAGAAGAAAGACAAAGCACATAAGCAAAGAACACAAGAATTTATCTCGAGAAACCCAATCGAGAAAAACCCAGCAAACCTTTGTATAGAGATATCTCCTGAGAACAAAGAGAAGAAGAAAGAGAGAGAAAAATATCTCTAAGATACAACCCTAGAAAAACACTCTCCTTGACTGCAATAGCGCACCTTTTTTGCTAGAGCAACTTGCTGTGTGTGGATGACCAAATGAGGAGGGGCACCTCCTATTTATACTGATTTTCCAAGTGAAAAATTACTGGGGCCGACTTGACAGTTTGGCTGGGGCCGACCTACCTTAGGGAAATCCAAAAATAGTTTTATTTTATTCTTTTCTTATGGATTCTTTTCCCATGGTTTACATTGATTCTTTCTAGGGTTTACATGAGTAATTACATCAGTATAATCTCCCGTAGGAGATACAAAGAAATGCAATATATGTACAATAAGAATAACTTCTGAAGTTGCACAAATTCCAACACTCTCTCTCAATAAGGAAGGTATTCTTCAAATACGGTCATCATTAGCATCACGAACATCTAGGTCTCTTCTGTCTCGATCATCTCTATACATACTAAAGGTTGTCAACACTGTCTCTGTCCGTTGAGAGAGTACAACAATTAACATCTCATCTACTATGAGTCCGTCTCTAGCTGAGAACCTGGACATACTTCACATGACCATCTACTATCAGTTCATCTCAAGTGATGATGGGAATTCTCCTACACCAAGTTGAGAACCAGGGCTGGTGGGAATTCTCCAAAACACTAGGTTAAGAACCAAGACCAATAGAGGTCACCAGTGTACACAACCATCTACTACCTGTTCATCTCAAGAGCTGGTGGGAATACTCCAAAGAACACCAGATTGAGAATCTGAACGTATAGTGGTCACCAGTGCACACAATCGTCTATGTCCTACCCGTCTCAAGGTGTCGATGGGATTTCTCTCATACCTGGTTGAGAACTAGGGTGAGTAGAGGCCACCTGTGTACACGACCATCTACTACTAGTTCATCTCAAGAGCTAGTGGGAATACTCCAAAGAACACCAGATCGAGAATCCGAATATATAGTGGTCATTAGTGTACACACCTATCTGCTACCTGCCCGTCTCACAATGCCAATGGGATTTCTCCCATACCTGGATGAGATTCAGAACAAATAGAGGCACCAGTGTGAAAGCATCATATATATAAGTCTCGACTTTCCCTCTCCACGAGGGATGCATTTTCTTCTACTCCAAGTCTTCTGCAAAAGTATTCAAACTTTGTCCTGATAAGAGGCTTGGTAAGAATATCTGCAGTCTGGTCATCTGTCGAAACATATTGTAACTCGACCGCACCTTTCTGCACCATATCACGAATGTAGTGATATCAAATTTCTACATGCTTCGTCTTATTGTGAAATACAGGATTCACTGATATCTGTATACAACTTTGATTATCACAATGAATCACAGTTAGTCCTGGATTCTAACTAAACAATCCTGTAATCAGTTTTTCGAGCTGCTGCACCGGAAGCCATATACTCGGCTTCTCTGGTGCTAAGTGCTACTGAGGTCTGCTTCTTGCTACACTAGGAAATCACTTTAGAGCCCAAATTGAAGCAACATCTGGAAGTACTCTTCCTCTTTGCAACACACCCGGCCCAATCTGAGTCAGAAAATCCTTGCAATATCATATCACATCTTGAAGCATATCTTAGACCATATCCCACAGTACCACATAAGTATCTGAGAACATGTTTTGCAGAAACCTTGTGAATCTGCCTCGGATCACTCATAAACTGGCTAAGAGTATTCACAGGAAAACATATATCTGGTCTAGTGTTTGTCAGATACATCAAAGAGCCAATCAACTGGTGATACATGGTGGGATCAATCATATCAGAATTTGAAGTAGACTCCTCCAGTTTCTTGAAATTTGCATCCATCGGGGTAGCCATGGACTTGCAGTCCAACATCCCAAATCTCTTCAAAATATCAATGGTGTATTTTCCTTGACTTAGAAAAATTTCCTTCTGCCTCTGCCATACTTTTAATCCCAAGAAGTAATGCATCAATCTGAGGTCCTTCATTTCAAACTCAGAGGCAAGCTTCTTCTTACACCATCCAATTAGTTTCTCATTTCCTGTGAGAAACAAGTCGTCCACATACAGGACCAAAATCAGTGGCTCATCATCTATAATCTTGTAGTAAAGATTAGGATTTGCATCACTCTTGATGAATCCGAAGTTTACCAGGTATCCTTCTATTCGTCCATACCAAGCATGAGGTGATTGCTTGAGTCCATATAATGCCTTTTTCAGTTTACATACATGAGAATCTTTTTTATGGACAATAAACCCTTCTGGTTGTTCAATGTAAACTTGTTCCTCGATAATGCCATTGAGGAAGGCAGTCTTTACATCCATTTGATGCAGCTTCCATCCCATAGCTGAAGCAATAGCAATGATGGTTCTAAGCTTCCATCCCATAGCTAAAGCAATAGCACTGATGGTTCTAATGGAAGTATATCGAGCCATAGGAGCAAATGTTTCATCATAGTCAATTCCTTCTTTCTGAGAGAATCCTCTGGCAACAAATCTGGCCTTATGTTTTTCCACACTACCATCTACTCTGTGTTTAATCTTGAAAAGCCATTTGGAGGTCACTATTGACTTCCCCTCAGGTTTCGGTACAACCTCCCATACAACATTCTTCATGATAGATTAGAACTCCTCTGTTATGGCATCCTTCCAAACTTGGTGTCTGGATGCTTCTTCCTACATGGTAGGCTCTAAGCTATAATAATGTGACTCATCAATGCTACATAACTCGAGAACCTCTGAGGCCTTTTGCTTTCTTGATGGATTCTGTGTGGAGCTTCGTGCCCCTCAGCATCCTGCAATGTCTGTTGTGCCCATCTAGGTCTTTTCCTGCTTACTGCCATTTCTGTGGGAGCATTAATTGGCTCAACTGGATCAATGGGATCGATCAGTTCATTCTTTTCTTTAGACTCCCTCTTAACTTTTGGAGGGGGAGTTGATCTCATCTCTTCATCATCATCGATCTCCGTATCAGATCCTCTTCCTTTTTGTATAGCCATTTCTTCTTCAAAGGTTACATCCCTACTGACTTCGATCTGCCTCGATCCTAGGATGTATATTCTGTAAGCCTTTGAAGACTCACTGTATCCCACAAATGTTCCCTTCTTTCCTGAAGGTTTTAGTTTTGTCCTTTTATCTTTGGGCACATGAATGTAGTTGGGTAGCTAAACATACGAAGGTGGTCCACTTCTGGATTCACTCCTATGAAGGCTTCTTCTGGAGTCATGTCCGTCAAGATTTTATGAGGGCATCTGTTTTGTACATAAATACCTGTTCTGGATGCTTCTGTCCATAAGAAAATTGATAGACTCCGGTCATGTATCATGGCTTTGGATGCTTGCACAATTGTTTGGTTTTTCCTTTTCGCAACCTCATTTTGTTGAGAGTTGTAGGGAACTGTGAGCTCCCTCTTAATTCCTGCTTCCTTGCAGAAATCATTGAATTCTGTAGAGGTATATTCTCCACCATTGTCTGATATCAGGATCTTAATTCTTCTCCCCGACAGATTCTCGACTTGTGCTTTGAATTCTTTGAATTTGCTAAGTACTTCCTCGGATTCCTTGTTCTTGAGGATGTATATCCATGTCTTTCGTGAGTGGTCATCAATAAATGTTACATAGTAGTTGTGACCACCCAATGATGTAACCATCATGGGTCCACACAAGTCAGAGTGGATTAGATCCAATATTCCCTTGCATTTGCTTTCACTTTTTGGAAAGGAACCCTTGGTATTCTTACCAAGTGCACATCCTCCACATACACCATCATGGTCTACATGAAGCATTGGTAGACCTGTCACCATGTTCCTTAATGCTGGGAGAGATTGATAGTTTAGATGAGCTAGTCTTCTATGCCATAGCTCATTGATCTTAGTGGAATCATGGACTAAAGCTTGAGCTGGTAAAGTGCTTAGACGATACAAGCTTTCCTCCCTTACACTAATCACTTTTGCTTTGTTCATGCTAGAGTCCTTGTGCCATGCTAGAACCTTTCCGTCTGCAAATTTTACTCTGTATCCCTTGTCTTATAAGGCAGGAATGGAAACAAGGTTTCTTTTCATACCAGGTACATAAAGCACATCATTCAGATGTAATAAGTTATTGGATTCCAACTGAAGAGAGGTAGATCCAAACCCTTTCAGAGTGTAGTTGGCATCATCTCTAGGTACAACACGGAGATGGGAATCTTTCTCAACAACTTCTGAAAGGTTCTCTTTATAACCAGTCATATGCTTAGAAGCACCACTATTTATAAGCCATGTATCACTAGTGATGGGAACTGTACCTGATAATGCTGATATGAAGAAGAATTGTGTACGATCTTCATTTCTTTGTTTCTTGTGATGATGACCATCTTCCACATCAACTGTTGAAGCTTTATGCTTCCTCTTGTTTGAACTAAAACACTAGCTTGCATAGTGACTATATTTCTTACACTTGTAGCATTGTATGTGTGACAGATCCTTCTTCTTTTCCCTCATTTATGGAGAAGAACTTGGCCTCCTAGCTTGGTGCTTATGTTTGTGAAACTTCCTTCCTTTTCCATTCCCTTTCTTGCCATGAGTGATGAAGGCTTGATTCTCCTCAACTTGAGGACCATGGAGTCTTTGCCTTGCTGCAATCCTGGTCTCTTCCTAAATATAGTCTACCCATAACTTGTCAAATTTGGGCAGCTTGGTTTGACCACTTATGGTTTGGATGAAGGACTCCCAAGATGGTGGAAGACCATTTAGAGTGGTCATGACAAGCTCCTTTTTTTTAATGATATCTCCACTAGACTTTAGCTTGTCTCGAAGTTCAGTGATCCTCATGAAATATGAGGCAATTGGTTCGGACTTAATCATCTTCATATTTGATAGTTTGTTCCTCAATGTGAGGGTCACATTGATGGTACTGTGTTCAAATAATTTCTTCAAGGTTTTGAACATCTTCCTAGCTATCTTCTTTTCAGATATTTGTGGAACCAAGTGATCTTTGACTGAGTCCACCAGAATCCTTCTTGTTTTCGCATCACACTTCCTCCACTGGGACTTGTCTCCTTTTGGTTCTGGTTCTGGAACTTTCTCATTGACAAACTTCAAGAGATCATTTTCTTTTAGGATCAGAAGAACCCTAGGTTTCCAGAATATGAAGTTTGTAGCCCCATCAAGACGATCTTCAACCTTCATTCCAATCATTTTGTCTGCAGGTCTGAACCAGAAACCCTAGCAGGAGTTAGGTCAAAACTAAACTTTGGAATTTAGTGAAACTGACCTTACAGATAGATGCGCCCTATCAAGGCGAGTTGAGGGAAGGTGAGGTCGAGCCAAAACAATGGTGGGAAACCTATGAAACGTGATGCCCTAGTTTCTTCCCATAGTATCCCATAGTGTCCCACAATGTTCCGAAGTAAAAAAAATTGAAACTTCTTGGAATTTGTTTTTTCTTTCACCAAAAGATATGCCTCCCCTAGAGTGAAGTTTCCACAGCTCTTTTTCTGCTGAAGAGATGAGGGAAGGCCTTGGAAGCTCAACCCCTAGCTTCTGACAATGCCTTCTTCTAGAAATGCTCTGATACCATGTTAGTTTTTTCAAGATTATAGCAGTATAACTTAATTGCAATTAAACAAAAGGATCTCTAGAAGAAGGACAAAGCACAAAAACAAAGAACATAAGAATTTATCCTGGGAAACCCAATCGGGAAAAACCCAGTAAATTTTTGTATAGAGATAACTCCTGAGAATAGAGAGAAGAAGAAAGAGAGAGAAAAATATCTCTCTAAGATATAACCCTAGAAAAACAACGTCCTTGACTGGAGTAGCGCACCTTTTCTGCTGGAACAACTTGCTGTGTGTGGATGACCAAACGAGGAGGGGCGCCTCCTATTTATATTGATTTTCCAAGTGAAAAATTATTGGGGCCGACTTGATAGTTTGACTGGGGCCGACTTATCTTGGGGAAATATAAAAATAATTTTATTTTATTCTTTTCTTGTGGATTCTTTCCCTAGGGTTTACATTGATTCTTTCTAGGGTTTACATGAGTATTTACATCAGTATAATCTCCCGTAGGAGATACAAGGAAATGCAATACAAGTACAATAAGAATAACTTCTGAAGTTGCACAATTTCCAACAAGGGGAAGTTAGTAGTGATCTCCAAATGGATTTTCAAGATTAAACACAGAGTAGATGGTAGCGTGGAAAAACACAAGGCCAGATTTGTTGCCAGAGGATTCTCTCAGAAAGAGGGAATTGACTATGATGAAAAATTTGCTCCTGTGGATCGATATACTTCCATCAGAACCATCATTGCTATTGCTTCAACTATGTGATGGAAGCTGTATTAGATGGATGTAAAGACCACCTTCCTCAATGGTATTATCGAGGAAGAAGTTTACATTGAACAACCATAAGGGTTTATTGTCCATGGGAAAGATTCTCATGTATGTAAATTGAGAAAGGCATTATATGGACTGAAGCAAGCACCTCGTGCTTTGTATGGGCAGATATATGTGTTATCCAACTTTTTGTACCATACTTGGGTTACCTGAGGAGCCACCGGTTGACAGACTTGTTCAAAGCCCGATTCAAGTGTATCAGTTGATCCGTCTGCTTGTCTAGCCAATATTGGCTAGTCACTTTTTTATTTGAATAATTTTGACCATGGCCCCGCGGGGTTTGTAATAAAATGTGCTAGTAGGATATTTTTTGAGTGGTTCGGTCTCCTGAGACATAGAATCTCAAATAGGGTATTCTAGGGAGTTTTTTGCCCCTGACAATTATGCTTTGCCTTCAGCCGAGTATAATTGACGAGGTTTTCTCCCGCTTCCTCCAAAGCTAGAATGCCCGATGTTGAATTCTGGGCCTTGGGGGGTTATTAGAGACCAACTGAGTGTTATAAGCCTATTAGACATTATTTAGATAGATCATGGTCGTGTCCTAAGTCATCTGGACACATAAATTTTTTTTGAAAAAATCTTTTTTCGAACAGTGAAAAATTACTTTTTAATTTTTAATTTTTAAGTACTTTTCCTAAGTTTTTTGGGTTAATTTTTTCATAAATTAAATGGAAAAAACCCGTTCGTGATCCGGACTCAGAATTCAGTGATTGAAGGCTCTAACCTTAAGCCAAAAATCATTCTTGATCAGCCAGCCAGTCAGAACCAGCTTTCAAATCAGCAATCGGACACATAATTAATGCCTTTTTACTCAAAAAAGTCAGTTTCGAGTAAAAAAACGATTTTTATTAAAAAAACGATTATTCTGGAGAAAACTAAAACTCTCCAAATTAATCCAAATTCAATAAAATAAAAGGCTAAATGACATCTCATGGAACATTTATGATGATTGGAGTTATCATAACTCAGCTCCAGTCATCATTAAGAGAGCAATTAATTTATTATCAGTTATCAGACATGTCATCTTCAGCTAAAGATGAGATGGAGAGCTCTCATTGGTCCGGTGATTTGATCGAGGTGAAGACTGAAGCTTACACCATCAGTAGGCTTCTCAAACCTAACAAAGTAGGTTTCCAGACCTAGCAAGCAACTTTCCCATGCAACAGGGTTGGTTTTTTGGTTTTAGGGTTTTAGCACTCTCTCATTTGTTAAATAGAGGCTCTTTCAGCCCTATTGAGGATGGATTTTTGTGTAGAGAAACTCTAGTGAAACTTTTGTAATTGCTTGTTGCTTCTATGCAACCATTGGAATAAAATTAAGGCTTTGGAGGCTCATGTGGTGTGATTCTTCGGATGATTGCACTTGATGGATGAGGTGGTGTTGTTTTAATGCTTTTCTTTCTTGTTTATTTGAGATTATGATGTTATGCTTTAGAAGGCTTCTGTAAGCACATAAGAACAGGTATTTGCAGTTTGCAAGTTAGCTGTTTATTGATTTACTTCTAGAATTTAAAAAAGAGTATTGTTTTATTCAGTTGTAGTTCATGCTCTTCTTTATTTCAATTTGTGAACAATACATGATTTAATCTTTGTATGGCAAGTCTATGAGTGTTATTTTGCAGATCCTTCCATCCAACCAAGTAGAAGTTCGAGCTCAGCTGCATCTTCTTCTCTTGGAGACAAGTACGCTTTTTCGGTAATTGCATGCTTCATGAGATCCAAGTGCTTTAAAAAGATCCACAGGTTTGACCATTCTCTCCTTTATTTTATTCATCATTCAAATTAAAAAATCTTTATTTTCTTGGGATTAGGGCATGTTTGGGCTAAAGTGAACATTCATTCACTTAGCCTTTGCCCCGGTTGGCTGCCCTGTGCTTTATTTTCAGCCTCTTAGGCCTTTTATTTGCAGCCTTTCCTTCCCTTAGTTCGCTATCCACTTTTCCCCACTTTTTGCGCTTTTGGACAACCCTCTTTTGCCTCCTTTTTCCAATTTTTGCAGCCCCTTTCCATCCTCTTTTTGGGCCATCTTTTGGGCTGTATTTTCAGCCTTTTAGGCCTTTTATTTGCAGCCTTTCCTTCCTTTTGTTCGCTGTCCACTTTTCCCCATTTTTACCCTTTTGGACAGCCCTCTTTTGCCTCTTTGTTTCCACTTTTTGCAGCCCTTTTCCATCCTTTTCTTCAACCATCTTTTGGGCTGTACTTCCAGACTTTTTCACCCTCATTTTGCAGCCCTTTTTCTCACTTAGTTTCCAGCCTTCTTTTGACTTGCCTTTTGCTCTCTTTTCACCCCTCTTTCACCCCTCTTGCCTTGCTTTTTTCTTGCCTCTTTTCTTCCTTCTTCTTGGTGAGTTTGGGTAAATGTTTTTAGCTAGTTTATAAATTAAATTTCAAGTTATTTTTGATCAACTAATATCATAACAAGTGTGTGTCTAGAGCTCTTAGATTGCAAACAGGTGAAGGAGAGCACAAAGGCCACAAACGAACAAGGAGTGCAAAAAGAACAAAAAGACTGCTATCCCTCTTCTTGCATCCCCTTCTTTCCCCGTTCTTCCAAGAAGCAAAGAACACATCATCATTGTAAAAGATTAATAAAAAGAGCTGAGTGGGAGGAAGTCTCCTTCTTTTTTTACTTCCCCTATTTTGGGGAAGTGTGTCTTGTGTTCATTTTCATGATTTACTTAGTATAGTTTTCCTTAAGCAATTAGTTTAGTTCTTTGATTAGATTTAGTTTCATTCTTACTAATTGCTAGATTTATCATTGCTTGTTAGTATCTTGTTATAAATTGTTAAATCATAAGAAGAACCAAAATCTCTTGAATCTCACCATAAGGTGGATCAAGAGTGCTTTTTGTCGGAGAGTTTTAATCAACCACCTTTAATATTAATTATTGTGTTTGTTTAATTCAAATCATCCATAAGTAAGACTCTTGAACTTGCAGAAACACAAGTCAAGAGCACTCTCTATCGAAGAGCACCTTAGGTTTGCACAACCCCTGCATTAGTATCATCTAGATTAGCTAAGTTTCTTGACCCACTGTCATAAGACGAGGTCAAGAGCGCTCTCTGTCGGAGAGTTTTAATTAATTAACTTAATAAAATTCGCAACTCACACCCCTTTAATTAATTAACCCCCCTCCCTCCTTACCGGAGTATGCTCTGACCGATCCTAGATCGAAGTACATAGAAACGGCACTGGATCTTTAAACCCCGCAAGAGTAACCTAATAACACTTAAACACCCTGTAACCAATGCACCGGCGTTGTAGGGATTCTTCCAAAGTACTTCCTAGTAGAGGCATCGAAACCTCCCGCTGTCATAGATTCTCAGCTAGCTGGTCACTTGACAATATCAGCCTGGGATACTGGGCGGGCCCAACATGTCTTCAACGGAGGCGACTTAGAAGAGTCTCCCGGCTTTGATAAACCTTTTTTGTTGACACCCTAAAGCAAGACCACAGTTAAAAACTCTTAAAAATTACCAAGAGCACTTGCAAAACCTAACATTCACTGGCATCTTTTGGGATTCACATCTTTCTAAACACGACGCATCTCCGATAATTTTACTCCATAGGCACTGGTTCCATATTTTAGCATTGTTGATAATCTGGGCCATTTGTCCATTGAATGTTTGATTATAAGTCATATCTGTGAATGCTTTATTTATTTTCGTGAATTGCTCAAATATTTGTCTATCTTTTAATTCCAGTGATAGCAACGTGGATTGCCTTGTCTGTGCTCAATTCATCACATTAACCATCTAAAATCACAATAACTCCTAAACAACACCCATCCGCATCTGAAAACATTTAAAAGTTAACTTAAACATTGAGCCATAGAAAACTCTTTGTTAGGGACTACCCCCCTTGGCTTCATTAGGAGTTAGCTTAAATGAAGGAGCTAGGAGTAGGTGACAGTACCTAGCTCTGTGCTTGCCCCCAAGGTCACACCTCTCCCACTTTCTCAAGTGAGGAGATAGCTTTCGGAAGATTTCTGCTGCTGGTGTGCAATCGGCGGACAACATCTTTTGGCGCCGCTGCCGGGGACAAATCTTTTTGTTCCTAGATGACCTTTGTTTCTTTTAGTTTTTTACCTTTTTATCATTTTTGGTAGATTTTTAGTCCAATCACTCTCTGAAATTAGACTTAAGTCCACCTGGCGACTCCACTGTCAGTTAAAACCTCAAGGTATTCTACTAGAAGAAACTTTGTAGGTTTGGTCGATTTCATCCCTGACCCCGAAAAGGTCTTAAGGAGGAGATTAAACAAACTATCTTCTTGTAGGATCCTTGCAGAACTTGGATCTGAGTCTGTTTCAGACATCCACATTTTATTTTCTGAAAACACTAATACCACTATTTCTGACATAATGGGCGAGTATTTTACTCAGCTTGACTTTTCTCAGATAGCAGGTCAACCCCACCGTCTTCTAGACAAAGCTGTCGAGAAGCTCCCGATGTATACAGGCACTGATGCCATTACCTCTGCCATGCATCTCAGGAACTTTTCTAGGTGTATCAACGCTTATATAAATGATCCGGTCAACCAACATGATGACGTGTATATGAAGTTATTTGCTCTATCTCTTGATGGAAAGGCGGGCGACTGGTATAGCAATTTACCAGACAATTCCTTTAATAGTCTAGCAGCTTTCAAAACTTCTTTCACCAACAAGTTCGGTGAAAAGAAAGAACCTCGGCATTAACTTGCGTCCTTGACCAACATAAAGAAGAAAGACACAGAAACAATGGACGAGTTCAATACTAGGTTCGCGGAATTGTCAAATGCCATCCCTACTGAGTATGCCCCAACTAAACCAACCATCCTGGTCTATTACATTGAGGCACTTAGTGGCAAAATGCAGTACCAGATCAGAGACAAGGAGCCTGCTAACTTGCTCCAGGCTCAGGAGATGGCAATCAATATTGATCTGAACATGCAGTCATCTGGTGAATCTAACCTCCACGGTTATTCAAGGTCTTCAACTCCGTTGAAAATCAGTGAACCAAAAGACAAGGATCCTTTATCAGCTATGAAGGATTCCTATGAAAAACAAATGATGAAGATGAAGAAAAATATGGAGGAGGCAGAGCAGAAACACTTAGCACAGTGAAAAAAAATTCAAAATAGGGTGATCACAATGGAAAGAACTCAAACTCACTCCACTCTTAGAACCTTTCCTGCCAAGCCAACTTGGCAAAGAAAGCTTCCCAACCATGAGCAGAGGCCTCCTCATCAGCTAGAGGTCACTAACATGGTTGAGCAGTATAAGCCATTTTGCAGGGCATGTGAAGACCTTCATGAAGAATCTTCTTGTTATTATGCATGCTATGTTCAGGAGCATGGTTTTCCAGAGGGTTGTGCTCCTAAAGCATCTTCAAGCGAGCCCGAGTACATAAATTGTGTAGATGACATGCATGATATTTCCGGAGAAAGTTCGAGAGAGACAAAACAATATTCAAGAGAGCCTGAATACATTAACACAGTTGGATAGCTCCATTCTTTCACCATAGAAACTCGGGGTCAAGTTGAAGATTATAGTCAGCAATTGGATGATCTCACTAAAAACTTTAGCACTAATCCTACTAATGAGCATAATGATGATAGTTTGGAAGGTTTACTACCTTGTGACCTTTTTTCTGAAGAAGATGACTATGATCATGAGGAGGGATATAGAATCAGATGTGATACAAGTGAGGAAGAATCCCTTACATCTGAGATGGTTGATGACTTTGAGACTTCAATTAAAAATCCAATATTAGATGTTTCATGTGATGAGATTCCTCCATGCACTCCACCGGATGACAAATATTTGGAAAGTTGGGTCCCCTGTGATATCTTTGAAACCCAGCTTTTTGAAGAAGATGGTTTTGAGCAAAATGAGAAGTACAGACATGGACTTGATACCAGTGATGAGGCATCTCTCATACCTGACATAGATGGTGATGATGACTATTGGACTTTTATTGAAAATCCAACCTATGATACCTTTGAGAATATTTTTGAGAATCTCATCCATGATATGTCTAGCAAGGGGAGTTGTTCTTCTGAGACTTATGAAAGTTATAAGGAAGAGCAGTCAGAGTTTTTATATGATCAGTCAGAATTGTATTTAAGGATCGGTAATAAGGATTTGAAAAAGCAGTGCGGTGAAGAATCGGATGGGATACAACTAGTTGAAGTTCTTTCTCAGCCATCGTCTTCACATATAGATGTTCCTTATGTTTTGGAGTACCTTGGGGCTTATACAACGAGTTATTATTTGATAAGCCTTGATGATTAGCATTATGGAGTAGTCGACCTGCCGCATTATCCCGATTTGTATATCAGCGCTATCCAGTCATGGATAGAAGCAGCCTGCGCGAGCATCTACCAGTGTGGGAAGACGTTTGACGACATTATTCATGCCTATGATTCCCTATCCAGCCTACCCATTCTGGATCATCACGCAGGTTTGCATTTTCTGGAAATTGTGTCCTTACTTTGGCTGGTAACCGAAGACAAGGCGAAACCTTTTTATATTAATAAAATGCTTAGATGGCTACACTGGATTTATGATTACACATAACTGTTTTTATTTCCATACCTAGAGTAGGAAAATAGGCTCCTTAAAGTGAGCATTTACTGTAGCATTTTCTTTCTGTACTTAGGAATAAATAAATTTTTCAGTTAAGTTTTTTCATTCTTTTGAATAAAAAAACTTTTGGATCATTGGCTCTTTTTCATAAAACTTGTGCTATTGAGGTTTTTCTTGTCAAGTTGAGATGTTTTTACAGGATGTGGAAACCAGAGATTCTGGGGTTCTCGTATGCTATTCTTGCATAAGAGATTAGATCGAGCACACGTCCCATAGTTGGAGCTAGATGTTATCCAACTTTTTGTACCATAGTTGGGTTACCTGAGGAGCCACCGGTTGATAGACTTGTTCAAAGCATGATTCCAGTGTATCAGTTGATCTGTCTGCTTGTCTAGCCAATATTGGCTAGTCACTTTTTTATTTGAATAATTTTGACCATGGCCCTGCGGGGTTTGTAATAAAATGTGCTAGTAGGATATTTTTTGAGTGGTTTGGTCTCCTAAGACGTAGAATCTCAAATAGGGTATTCCAGGGAGTTTTTTGCTCCTGACAATTATGCTTTGCCTTCGGCCGAATATAATTGACGAGGTCTTTTCCCGCTTCCTTCAAAGCTAGAATGCCTGATGTTGAATTCTGGTCCTTGGGGGGTTATTAGAGCCCAACTGAGTGTTATAAGCCTACTAGACATTATTTAGATAGATCATGGTCGTGTCCTAAGTCATCTGGACACAAAAAATTTTCGAAAAAATATTTTTCGAACAGTGAAAAATTATTTTTTTAATTTTTAATTTTTAATTACTTTTCGTGAGTTTTTTAGGTTAATTTTTCCATACATTAAATGGAAAAAACCCGTTCGTGATCCGGACTCAGAATTCAGTGATTGAAGGCTTTAACCTTAAGCCAAAAATAATTCTTGATCAGCCAGTCAGTCAGAACCAGCTTTCAAATCAGCAATCAGACACATAATTAATGCCTTTTACTCAAAAAAGTCAGTTTTGAGTAAAAAAACGATTTTTATTAAAAAATGATTTTGATTAAAAAATGATTTTTATTAAAAAAATGATTATTTTGAAGAAAACTAAAACTCTCAAAACTAATCCAAATTCAATAAAATAAAAGGCTAAATGACATCTCATGGAACACTTATGATGATTGGAGTTATCATAACTCAGCTTCAGTCATCATTAAGAGAGTAATTAATTTATTATCAGTTATCAGACATGTCATCTCCAGCTAAAGATGAGATGGAGAGCTCTCATTGGTCCGGTGATTTGATCGAGGTGAAGATTGAAGCTTACACCATCAGTAGGCTTCCCAGACCTAACAAAGTAGGTTTCTAGACCTAGCAGGCAGCTTTCCCATGCAGCAGGGTTGGTTTTTTGGTTTTAGGGTTTTAACACTCTCTCATTTGTTAAATAGAGGCTCTTTCAGCTCTATTGAGGATGGATTTTTGTGTAGAGAAACTCTGGTGAAACTTTTGTAACTGCTTGTTGCTTCTATGCAATCATTGGAATAAAATTAAGGCTTTGGAGGCTCATGTGGTGTGATTCTTCGGATGATTGCACTTGATGGATGAGGTGATGTTGTTTTAATGCTTTTCTTTCTTGTTTATTTGAGATTATGATGTTATGCTTTAGAAGGCTTCTGTAAGCACATAAGAACAAGTATTTGCAGTTTATTGATTTACTTCTAGTATTTAAAAAAGAGCATTGTTTTATTCAGTTGTAGTTCATGCTCTTCTTTATTTCAATTTGTGAACAATACATGATCTAATCTTTGTATGGCAAGTCTATGAGTGTTATTTTGCAGATCCTTCCATCCAACCAAGCAGAAGTTCGAGCTTAGCTGCATCTTCTTCTCTTGGAGTCAAGTACGCTTTTTCGGCAATTGCATGCTTCATGAGATCCAAGTGCTTTAAAAAAATCCACAGGTTTGACCATTCTCTCCTTTCTTTTATTCATCATTCAAATTAAAAAATCTTTATTTTCTTGGGATTAGGGCACGTTTGGGCTAAAGTGAACATTCATTCACTTAGCCTTTGCCCCGGTTGGCTGCCCTGTGCTTTATTTTCAGCCTTTTAGGCCTTTTATTTGTAGCCTTTCCTTCCCTTAGTTCGCTGTCCACTTTTCCCCACTTTTTGTGCTTTTGGACAGCCCTCTTTTGCCTCCTTTTTCCAATTTTTGCAGCCCCTTTCCATCCTCTTTTTGGGCCATCTTTTGGGCTGTATTTTCAACCTTTTAGGCCTTTTATTTGCAGCCTTTCCTTCCTTTTGTTCGCTGTCCACTTTTCCCCATTTTTACCCTTTTGGACAGCCCTCTTTTGCCTCTTTGTTTCCACTTTTTGCAGCCCTTTTCCATCATTTTCTTCAACCATCTTTTGGGTTGTACTTTCAGCCTTTTTCACCCTCATTTTGCAGCCCTCTTTCTCACTTAGTTTCCAGCCTTCTTTTGACTTACCTTTTGCTCTTTTTCCACCCCTCTTTCACCCCTCTTGCCTTGCCTTTTTCTTGCCTCTTTTCTTCCTTCTTCTTGGTGAGTTTGGGTAAATGTTTTTAGCTAGTTTATAGATTAAATTTCAAGTTATTTTTGATCAACTAATATCATAACAAGTGTGTGTCTAGAGCTCTTAGATTGCAGACAGGTGAAGGAGAGCGCAAAGGCCACAAACGAACAAGGAGTGCAAAAAGAACAAAAAGACTGCTATCCCTCTTCTTGCATCCCCTTCTTTCCCCGTTCTTCCAAGAAGCAAAGAACACATCATCATTGTAAAAGATTAATAAAAAGAGCTGAGTGGGAGGAAGTCTCCTTCCTTCTCTATTTCCCCTATTTTGGGGAAGTGTGTCTTGTGTTCATTTTCATGATTTACTTAGTATAGTTTTTCTTAAGCAATTGGTTTAGTTCTTTGATTAGACTTTGTTTCATTCTTACTAATTGCTAGATTCATCATTGCTTGTTGGTATCTTGTTATAAATTGTTAAATCATAAGAAGAACCAAAATCTCTTGAATCTCACCATAAGGTGGATCAAGAGTGCTCTCTGTCGAAGAGTTTTAATCAACCACCTTTCATATTAATTATTGTGTTTGTTTAATTCAAATCATCCATAAGTAAGACTCTTGAACTTGCAGAAACACAAGTCAAGAGCACTCTCTATTGGAGAGCACCGTAGGTTTGCACAACCCCTGCATTAGTATCATCTAGATTAGCTAAGTCTCTTGAACCACTGTCATAAGACGAGGTCAAGAGTGCTCTCTGTCGGAGATTTTTAATTAATTAACTTAATAAAATTCGCAACTCACACCCCTTTAATTAATTAACCCCCCTCCCTCCTTACCGGAGTATGCTCTGATCGATCCTAGATCAGAGTACCCAGAAACGGCACTGGATCTTTAAACCCCGCAAGAGTAACCTAATAACACTTAAACACCCCGTAACCAACGCACCGGCGTTGTAGGGATTCTTCCAAAGTACTTCCTAGTAGAGGCCCCGGAACCTCCCGCTGTCATAGATTCTCAGCTAGCTGGTCACTTGACAATATCAGCCTAGGATACTGGGCGGGCCCGACATGTCTTCAACGGAGGCGACTTAGAAGAGTCTCTCGACTTTGATAAACCTTTTTTGTTGACACCCTAAAGCAAGACCACAGTTAAAAACTCTTAAAAATTACCAAGAGCACTTGCAAAACCTAACATTCACTGGCATCTTTTGGGATTCACATCTTTCTAAACACGAAGCATCTCCGATAATTTTACTCCATAGGCACTGGTTCCATATTTTAGCATTGTTGATAATCTGGGCCATTTGTCCATTGAATGTTTGATTATAAGTCATATCTGTGAATGCTTTATTTATTTTCGTGAATTGCTCAAATATTTGTCTATCTTTTAATTCCAGTGATAGCAACCTGTATTGCCTTGTCTTGTGCTCAATTCATCACATTAATCATCTAAAATCACAATAACTCCTAAACAACACCCATCCGCATCTGAAAACATTTAAAATTTAACTTAAACATTGAGCCATAGAAAACTTTTTGTTAGGGACTACCCCCCTTGGCTTCGTTAGGAGTTAGCTTAAACGGAGGAGGTGACAGTACCTAGCTCTGTGTTTGCCCCCAAGGTCACACCTCTCCCACTTTCTCAAGTGAGGAGACAACTTTTGGAAGATTTCTGCTGTTGGTGTGCAATCGGCGGACAACAAGATGGATACCTGTTAAACTTGGGATTCACCAAGAATGATGTAGATCCTAATCTTTACTACAAGATTATGGATGATGAGCCACTGATTTTGGTCGTGTATGTGGACGACTTGTTTCTCATAGGAAATGAGAAACTAATTGGATGGTGTAAGAAGAAGCTTGCCTCTGAGTTTGAAATGAAGGACCTCGGATTGATGTATTCCTTTTTGGGATTAGAAGTATGGCAGAGGCAAAAGAAAATTTTCCTAAGTCAAGGAAAGTATACCATTGATATTTTGAAGAGATTCGGGATGTTGGACTGTAAGTCCATGGCTACCCCTATGGATGCAAATTTCAAGAAACTGAAGGAGACTACTTCAAATTTTGATATGATTGATCCCACCATGTATCGTCAATTGATTGGCTCTCTGATTAATCTGACAAACACTAGATTGGATATATGTTTGCTATGAATACTCTCAACCAGTTTAGGAGTGATTTGTTGGACACACCGAGCACACTAAGAGGGGTGAGTGAGCAGTGTGTATAGCTTTTGTTACTTTTTCAACAATAACAATCATAAACAACTTATTCATTATTATGCAGTGTACGTTGTTATCATTATATCAACAATTATAGCTCATCATCACATATCATCATATCATCATCACATAAGAAGCATAGCAAAACATAGTCCACAAGATTTTGACGTGGAAACCCAAGTCCTGGGAGAAAAAGCACGGAAGCCTTATAATAATAGTTTTCTAGCAACAACTGGAAGGAGGCAACAACCCCCTTGTTACAATGACTTCAATTCTCTAGCTACAACTGGAAGGAGGCTACAATCCATTTATTTACAAGATTCAACCTGAAGGAAGCCCTAGCTCCCTATATTTCCTTTCCTTGTCCTGCCACCTTGATATGAAGATAACAACTGTTGAACCACGACCGCACTGATCCTACGGACCTGCTAATTAACACCTGTACTACACTGCACCACACTGCTCAACCTGCACCACACTGCACAACAACTGTCACTGTTGACCATTGCTCATCAACTGTCGTTGCTCATCATCTGACCACTTCTCATCAACTGACCACTGCACCACACCTTTACCAATAACTTGTACCAACAACCTGTGCAAAGCAATCTGTCTAATCAATTTGTTGCTCACATCATTTGACTCAGTTAATCTGAGTCTAACCAAGTGCACACCAAACTCAGTCCACCTGACTCAAACCAACTGCTCATACAACTCAGCCAGTGTGAGTCAGACCAACTGCACATAAGGCAACCTGTGCCAATCCTGCTCAACTGAACCAACCTGTACCAAGCTGCTTGTGTACATTTTCGAAGATCAGAAGATGAAGAAACAATAGACAAACCAAAAGAAACTCTAGATCATGTCATCACATGGCCCTCGGAACAAGATTTCCAACGAGCCAAGAATTTTGTAATTCTGATTCCGTATGAGAAAGTTATGCCAATTTTAGTGAATCTCTTCAATCCTCAAAGATGCCCAAAAATTTCTCCTCCACAAAGTTTCGCACTTCTCTCCACGAGTTGCGAAATACCAAAGAGAGAATTGATTGATGAACAAATGAAATGTTTGATATTTTATTTATATAGGTCATGGAGGGTTTATTCACATGTCTGGCCGACTTGAAGTAGTTTTAATTAAAAATTAATTGAATTTTTTTAGTAGGTCGACCTACTTGTAAATGAGCAAATTAATACATTAACTTTAAAAAATCAAAACTCATCAACCGTAAGGAGTTAGGAGACACTCCACATATCAATGGAAAGGGATTGACGAGCACTATCTCTTTATGATGGGATTATTTGCAATTACTTGGTCCAATATTCTTAAATTCTTCAATTTGTACAGGACATCAAGACTCCACACATAAAGGTGCCAAAGACCATGTTACCTTATGCATAAGTTCCAAGGTCAAAGGCTTCAATGGAAATCATCAAAAGCATGAGGGATTAAATGGTCTTCACATCCACAGACTTCACATCAACAAGGAGGAGGGCTCCACCATATACTCATCATATCCAGGGTATTAAGGACCCCAACACCACCAATCAAGTGGGAACAAAGACGTTTTCAAGAATATCATCATCATATTCAAGGTCTCCATATCATTAGAAACATATCCAATGGTTCCACTATATATCTTCATCACCATAAGCGTACCGACACCCCAAAAGAGGGGTACAAAGACCTCACCACTAGTTTGCAACACCTTATGGGCTTCATATCCATGATCACAAGGCTACAACATGCCAATGACCATATAGCTTCCAAGGGCCATCAAACTACCATATGTGTGGGTTCAAGACCCAAACTTCCAAGGAAACCAAGGACACCATAAGAACTCAACAACCTAAAGACCATCCAATGCAAGCAATGGGCTCCACCATCAACACATCAAGGGACTTACACACATGAGCCACATCATCCATCCAACAACCAATCAAAAGACCAAAAAAAGTACAAGCATAACACAAAGACCAGTAACCAAATATCAACCAGGATCAAGGGATACAACACATGATTCAAATGGGACCAAGATACAGTTGAGGGGCACTTAACCAAGTCAATGGGTAACCAGGGCTTTTTCCATTGTCCCAAGGCCTCCAAGCGATTAAATCTTGGGCTTGGACAGAGTCAAAAGGGCTCATTTGACACAGACAACCACAAACAACATAAACCAAACACTAACCCTTAGGGGCTCCACAAAGGGCACCAAGACAACTACAAACCCTCACAGAGAATTGTTGGCATCAATGACAACTTTAATCAACATGATCCAAGGCAGATTCACTGGGTTTCTGCAAAACATGTTCTAAGATAGTTACGTGGCACTGTAGGATATGGTTTAAGATATGCTTCAGGATGTGATATGATATTGCAAGGATTTGTTGAGTCAGATTGGGCCGGGTGTGTTGCAGATAGGAAGAGTACTTTTGGATGTTGCTTTAGTTTGGGCTCTAAAGTGATTTCCTGGTGTAGCAAGAAGCAGACCTCAATAGCACTTAGCACCACAGAAGCCGAGTATATGGATGCCAGTGCAGCAGCTCGAGAAGCAGTATGGCTTTGAAAACTCCTTGTAGGATTGCTTGGTCAGAATCCACGACCAACTGTGATTCATTGCGACAACCAGAGTTGTATACAGATGTTAGTGAATCTTGTATTTCACGATAACACGAAGCATATAGAGATTCGATATCACTACATTCGTGATATGGTGTAGAAAGGTGCGGTCGAGTTACAACATGTTTCGACAGATGACCAGATTGGAGATATTCTTACCAAGCCTCTTCTTAGGACAAAGTTTGAATACTTTTGCAGAAGACTTGGAGTAGAAGAAAATGCATCCCTCGTGGAGAGGGAAAGTCAAGACTGATATCTATGATGCTTTCATAGTGGTGCCTCTACTTGTTTTGAATCTCATCTTGATATGGGAGAAATCCCATCGGCATTGTGAGACGGGTAGGTAGCAGATGGCCATGTACATTGATGACCACTATATGTTCTGATTCTCAATCTGGTGTTCTTTGGAGAATTCCCACCATCTCTTGAGATGAAATGGTAGTATATGGTCGTGTACACTAGTGGCCTCTGCTTGTCCTGGTTCTCAACTTGGTATGGGAGAAATCCCATCGGCATCTTGAGACAAGTAGGACATAGATGCTTGTGTGCACTGATGACCACTATACGTTTTGCTTCTCATTCTGGTGTTCTTTGGAGAATTCCCACCAGCTCTTGACATTAACTGGTAGTAGATGGTTGTGTACATTGGTGACCTCTATTGGTCCTCGTTATTAACCTGGTGTTTTTGGAGAATTACCACCAGACTTGGTTCTCAACTTGGTATAGGAGAATTCTCACCAACACTTGAGATGAATTGATAGTAGATGGTTGTGTGAAGCATGTCCTGGTTCTCGGGTAGAGACAGACTCATAGCAGATGAGATGTTGATTGCTATACTCTCTGACGGACTGTGTAGATTTTTAGAGCTAATAGATCTACCGATGGACTGAGTGTATCAGATTTTTGATGACAGCTCTCGACGGACAGAGACAGTGTTGACAACCTTTAGTATGTATAGAGATGATCGAGACAGAAGAGATGTACAGAAGAGACCCAGATGTTCGTGATGTTGATTATGACCATATCTAAAGAATACCTTCCTTGTTGAGAGGGAGTGTTGGAATTTGTGCAACTTCAGAAGTTATTCTTATTGTACTTGTATTGTATTTCCTTGTACCTCTTACGAGAGATTATACTGATGTAATTACTCATGTAAACTTTAGAAAGAATCAATGTAAAGCCCAGGGAAAGAATACACAAGAAAAGAATAAAAATAAAATTATTTTGTATTTCCCTAAGGTAGGTCGACCCCAGTCAAACTTTCAAGTCGGCCCCCGTAATTTTTCACTTGGAAAATCAGTATAAATAGGAGGCGCCCCTCATTATTTCGGTCACTCACAGTAAGTTTCTCCAGCAAGAAAAATGTGCGTTACTGCACTCAAGGAGAGTGTTTTCTAGGGTTGTATCTTAGAGAGACATTTTCTCTCTTTGTCTTCAGGAGCTATTATCTCTATACGAAGGTTTGCTGGGTTTTTCTCGACTAGGTTTCCTAGAATAAATTCTTGTGTTCTTTGTTTTTGTGCCTTGTCTTTCTTCAAGAGATCCTATTGTTTATTTGCAATTAAGGTATACTGCTATAATCTTGTAAAAACTAACACAACTTAGCAGTATGGCTTTGAGGCCTTGGGCCTTTCCCTTAAGAAATGACTAGGGAAAGAGTTGGGAACTACTTTTCATTGTGGGGCGAGTGTGGGGTCCACTATCACCAATGTGAAGATCTACTAAAGTGGGTTGTGAGGGGCCAGGTGGGTACATGAGGTTGCACCCTAAATATCTAGAAGTTGCTAGAGATGCTCCATCTCCTTTCTTTCTTAACTTTTGCACTTGCACTATGATCTATGAAGATAAATTGTCATAGATTAGAGTGTCATTGTACCATGAAAAGGTCCTTGATGTGACTGATGAATTTAAGGCAACATTATTGCATCTTTTATCTAACCAAAACAAAATTTCAACTCTAACAAGCATCCAAGCATATTGAAATTCAATGGCCCAAGGTTGTGGGTTTCCGAACAAGGTAGCTCTCCATTACATGGAAGCAAGGAAGTATTATTGATATAGCGACTCAGCCTAGGCTCATGCAGACTTGGCTAAGGGAGAAACCAAAAAAAATTCTTGAGGGTTTATGTTTGCCCATAGTGTGGACAACATGCGTTTTGCACCTCCAAGTATGATAATCTTTTATCCATGAGAAGGTCTCCCATTGCTAAACACCAAGAAAAAATAACTTTCTTAGGTTCCAAGACTAGTTTCTTGATATTGTGAAGTTGAAAGAACGATGTTTTTTGTTTAGATTTCAGGTGCAAAAGCTTGTTTAGCCTTCCAAGAATGACTTAAAGTAGAGCCCCTTGTATCCCATTGCAGATTTGTATTTGGAGGTCACAACTTTCCACATTTCCAATTGCCCCACCAAGCACAAGGCACTAGAGGGCCAAGCTTGAGCTTGAGACCATTAGGAATGAGTCCCTAGATCCGTTCTAGAGTAAAGTTTCCCATTTTAGCCAACCCAAATTTTCTTTTAAGCTTGACCAATAAGAGCCAGTTCCTTGACTGATAATTTAACAAGTCATTGGCTGAGTGAATGCCTTTGTTGAAAATCCTTAAGGCTGAGGCCTAAGGAGACTTAGCAAGGGGCTTTCCCTTAAGTTTCACAAGAGGAGACCACCAGAGATGGTGATCATTAAATGAAATGCAGTATTTGAGAAATTAATCCTTCTAGGAAAGGAAAAGCTTAATAGCCTCCCAATCCTTCCAAATTCTCTTCCAAACAAAAACACCAACAACTTTAACTTGAGAAGGGGTGATAAAAAGGGTTTGAAGAGAAAATCTCTGACATGTATGCTTCCCATGTGGTAAGACCTGAATGATTTGGTGTAGTAGATAGACCTTGTAAGCCTCTCTCCCTTCAATAGCTTGAATCATCCACTTGGCACACAAGGCTTGTGCCTGGAGGTGGGTTTTGATGATCCTAGACCACCAAATTATCATGGCGTTCAACACAACGTCCAATTGATTGTTTGGAACCCCTTCCTTTTGTCACTCTTAGATCATAAGAAATACTTGAGAGCCTTTCTAATAATGCATAAGCTATTTTAGAGGGCATTGAACATGACGAGTAGAATAAATGGGTTGCAGACTGTTGATTTTTTGTACCTAGGGAAGTGTTCCCCTAGTGACTTTGTGCCTTAGTCACTAAAAGGGGACAAGTTACATGACCCTTGTATTAATTACTTGAGATTTGAGATGAGTAATTAATGCGCTTTAGAGAATAAAGTGACTCTTTAAATAAATTCAATTGTAGTTGAGAGAGAAAATATTTAATGGAGAGAAAAGTGATTTTTCTCATCCATTGATGAGAAAACACTATATTAAATGTGGGCCCTTGATCTAGTATCCTTTCAGCTACCTCAGGAAGGTGAAATGAAAAGACAAGGGAAACAATAAAAAAGGCACCCATTCCTCATTTTCACTCACCAAGAGAGTTGGAGAGCAAGTTTGAGAGAGCAAGTTGAGTCCTTGAGAAGAGGAGTAGCAGAGAGAGAGACTGTGGCATGCATTCCTAGGTAGAGAAATATTATACAGCAACACGAAAATCAAGGTGAAAGTACAACAACACAAATTCCAAGGCCGCTGGCACGATTTTTGAGGAGTTGGATTTTGATAGTCCATACATTTTATTTCACCCACACCATCTGTACAATTCCCTATAGTTCGTACGATTTTAGTGTAGCTGGCACGAATTTCGAGGTAGAGTTGGCACAAAATTCGGGGGTGTTTTTGCTGAGATAGCAAGCACGCATAGTGAGATTTTCAGACCGTACAGGCAGCACGCAATTCAAGGAGGAATTGACCGTAATTTACATCCTTTTCGTATAGTACTTTCTGTTGCCGCCTAATTCACACTTTAAGACGCAGGAAAGTCACAACCTGCTATG
>LPNX010147875.1:0-10332 GCA_001517045.1 Pseudotsuga menziesii | reverse complement strand
TTTCTTCTACTTTCTTTGGTTCACAACTTGTAAATCTTATTCATTGGTTGATATTGTAAATTTAGATCATTTGTACATTGTTTAAGTATCTTGATTCATTCTTTATTTGCTCAATCATTTTGTGGTACAACACCTAAGCTGTAATTTAGTTTTAACTTAGATCTCAGATTCATTTGTAAAATTGTAAAGTTGCATTTTCTGACTCCATTCTTTAGGCACTGGTTTTTTTTAAATAAAAAGACTGACTGTCATTTAAGTCCTGCATACTGCATTTGTTTGACTGTCATCTCCTAGAACCTTAGCCTGAGCCTTAATAAGAGATCCCTTTAATTAATCTGTAAATTAATTAATAAATCTGGAACTTAGTTTTCCCATAGGGACTACCCCCCTTGGCTCTGTTGGGATCTTGCCTAAACGGAGGAGCTGTAGACTGTGGTGACAGTGGTCCCCAGCTCTCGCTTGCCCCCAAGGACACACATAGCAGGTTGTGACTTTCCTGCGTCTTAAAGTGTGAATTAGGCGGCAACACTTTCAACACGCAATTCGAGAAGAATTTGCACATGTTTTGAGACTATTTGGAACTGAAATCGAGGCTGAAAATTGGTCTGCTTGGTTGAGATAAGTTGTATTCTGCTGTTGCATTATTTTATTGAAGAAATAAAATTACTCTCTCAGAAACTGTTTTTCCCCTTGTGGGTTTTGCCTGGGCAGTTTACCAAAAGTTATGTCTGCAGATTTCATGGTGAATGTGTTAGTTAATTTTTCCCTCTTTACAATTTGCGATATTTCTTACATATTTTCCAGTGACGTCAATGTGATGTAAAACACTCATGCTCAACATATTGAAACTGTGGGTGAACTCTAAAATTTGACACAAAACTTGGGTAATTAGGATTAGGAAATTTCACTGAAAAACTTACATGATATTAGAGCTGAGGGGGAAGATTTGAGTATTGAGATTTTTAGATAGTCAGTGGGTCTTCTTTTGTTAGTGAGCAGCCTTTGTTGGATTTTAAATTTGCATTGCAATGGCTACCACATTAAGGTTGGGGGATAGGCTTGATGGGGCTAGGGGTTTTTTCCCATGGAAGGCTAGGATAGTGCTTATATTGGAGGAAAATGAGCTTTGGGATGAAGTGGTTCATAGTATATAGGCAAATCCAATTCAAGTTGCCGCTTCCATTGGTGCACAACCACTTGCTACCTTCAACAAAAGGGACATAAAAGCTAGAAGGATCATTCTAGATGCAATTAAAGACCATGTTATCCCACATATTTCAGGCAAAGACCGTGCATATAAGATGTGGGATGCTTTGACCAGCTTATACTAGAGCTCGAATGAGAATAAAAAAATAGTACCGCGAGAGAAGCTGAAGAGTATAAGGATGGCTACATCTAAAAATGTGGCTTCTTACCTTACCAAGATATCTCAGGTGAGAGACAAGCTTGCAACAGTTGGGGAGAAGGTAGATGACAATGAGCTAGTGAGGACAACTGTGAATGGCATGACAAAGCCATGGATTGTTTTTGTGGCAGCTATAGTTGCCAGGGAGAACTTGCCTTCTTGGGATAGACTGTGGGATAATTTTATGCAGGAGGAGCCCCGAAGAGGTCTTGTGCAGGGTAGCTCATCAAACAGTAAGGAGGAAGAGGAGAATGTTGCCTTGTCAGCGACATGCAAGAAGTTCAAGAAGGTCCTTAAGGGAGGGGCTAAGAAACAAAGAGGTGAATAGAAGGACCTAAGCAGAGTCAGGTGTTATGCATGCAATGCATTTGGCCATTATGCTGGCCAATGTCCTAATAAGAAGAGGGGCAAGTAAGAGAAGGAGGAACAGGTTGCATCTATAGCTGAGATCGAGATTATGCTGCAAAGTTCGAGAAAGAATTCTCTCTTGTCACAGTTGTTTCGAGTTGCGGCAGTAGTAGATCTGTGGATGCAGGGAAGTGGATAGTTGAGAGTGCATATTGTGAGCACGACTGGGATGCGAGATGCATTCCTCACTTTAGGGACTATTCCAGAGCAGCTCGTACATGATGGAGAGGGCATAGTTTATGCAGTCAGAGAGATGGGATGAGTACGGTTCTAGCTAGAGTTTAGAGAGCTTCTAGAGGTATTAGGAGTGCTCTTTGTTCCAGGACTGAGATATAACAGACTGTCCATTCTAGCCTTGGAGGGTGTAGGGTATGCAGTGGTGTTCAAGAGTGAACACATATTTATCTACCTAGTGGGAGTGGATCCAATTGATCCAGTGTTGATTGGTCATCGGAGAGATGGAGAGTATGTGGTGCGTGGTCAACCTACATCTCGAGGATTTGGGTGGATGACAGAATCAGAGTTTGAGACAGACGGAGAGTGTGAAGATCCAAGGATTGATGTGGCATCCAGTAGTCAGTCCTTAGTTCATAGGGGAGAGCGAGATGCTTTGAAGACTGTAGTGGTACTGAATATCCAGTCTTCGATTCAGGGGAGTACGCGAGAGGCTACTTCTTCCAGTGCTGGCAGGAAAGTCTGCTGGTATGACTTGTCACTGATGGATGAGCGAGATGAGACTTCTCGACATGAGGCACCAGTGCAGAGTACAGGTTTTGTAGAGGGACAACTTCTAGAGACGGAGAGAGCTTCTACAACAGACAGTCTGAGACTGGAGTGTGATTATGTGGAGGACAAGCCAGAAAGATTTCCCATGGGAAGCGAAAGTGGTGAGTGTTGCAGCTTATGATCTCCTTCATGCAATGATGCCTAACATGAAGGGACATTAAATTTGACCTTTTTAGAGAGGAGTTTAGAAAGGGTGGGCATTCTTACATTGTGCGAGAAGCACATGAGCAAATTACCAGCTGTGGTGGAGAAGCAGTTTATCTTCTTTAGGGATGGGAGTGAGGGAGAACATCTTCCTAGGTAAGAGGGAGTGTTGAATTTTTGTACCTAGGGAAGTGTTCCCTTAGTGACTTTGTACCTTAGTCACTAAAAGGGGACAAGTTACATGACCCTTGTATTAATTACTTGAGATGAGTAATTAATGCACTTTAGAGAATAAAGTGACATTTTAAATAAACTCAAGTGTAGTTGAGAGAGAAAATATTTAATGGAGAGAAACGTGATTTTTCTCATTCATTGATGAGAAAACACTAGATTAAATGTGGGCCATTGAAATAGTGCCCTTTCAGCTACCTTAAGGGGTGAAATGAATAGACGAGGGGAATAATAAAAAAAGCACCCATTCCTCATTTTCACTCACCAAGAGAGTTGGAGAGCAAGTTTGAGAGAACAAGTTGAGTCCTTGAGAAGAGGAGGAGCAACAGAGAGAGAGAGAGACCGTGTCTTGCATTCCCAAACAGTGAAATATTATATAGCAACACAAAAATCAAGGTGAAAGTACAACAACACGAATTCCAAGGCTGCTGGCACGATTTTCGAGGAGCTGGATTTTGACAGTCCATACAGCTTGCACATTCCGCACCATCTGTACGATTTTACTGTAGCTAGCACGGATTTTGAGGCAGAGTGGGCATGAAATTCAAGGGTGTTTTTGTCGAGACAACAAGCACACATACTGATATTTTTAGACCATACAGGTAACACACAATTCGAGGAGGAATTTATTGTAATTTACAGCCTGTCCATACAGTACTTTCAGCACGCAATTCGAGAAGAATTTGCACAAATTTCAAGACTGTTTATCACTGGAATCGAGGCTGAAAATTGGTCTGCTTGGTTGAGATAAGTTGTATTTTGCTCTTGCATTATTTTACTGAAGAAATAAAATTACTCTCTCAGAAACATGTTTTTTCCTTGTGAGTTTTGCCTGGGTAGTTTGCCAAAATTTATTTGTCTGCAAATTTCAAGGTGAATGTGTTAATTGATTTTTGCCTTTACAATTTTTTGCAATATTTCTTACATATTTTCCAGTGATGTAAATTTGATGTAAAACACTCATACTCAGTAGATTGAAACTGTGGGTGAACTCTAAATTTGACACAAAACTTGGGTAATTTCACTGAAAAACTTACACGGACAAAACCTTCATGCAAATTTAAAATTTTGGGCTAAAGTTTTCGCGATTCTCTTGCCATTTTCTGTTGAAGATTATGTAACTTCGAAAGATATTCTTGTTGTACTTCCTTTTGAAGATATTCATATTGTAATTGATCATGTTAAACCCTAAAAGAATAAATGTGAACCCTACTTGTAAAGTCGGTTAAGAAGAATCCAAAAGAAACATTAAATAAGCATCTCCCTAGTGAAGTTGGCCCAGGCAGTTAGAGAAGTCGGCCCCATAAGGAAAAGTCACCCTAAAGTCAATTATAAATAGGGGAGGCGCACTTCTCATTTGGACACGCATTCACTCAAGCAAGTTTGCTAGAGAGAGAAGAATAAGTTCGCTAGAGGAGAGTAGCTGCATTGTGAAGACATCTTTGGGTTTTCTTATCTATTATCGAGATCTTTGTGTGGAAGAGCTTTAGCTCTTCATTGTACTAGATTGGCATTGTACTTGCTAACTGAATCTATACTGAAGAAGTTGTTGGGTTTTCTTCCCTTTAAGGGTTTCCCAGAGGAGAAATCTGTGTCTCTTTTGTATGCTATGTTTGTCTATCTTTCAATGATCCAATTTCTTATTATTGATATAGTAGAATTTGTTTAAAGATCTAACATAACTACTATTCAAGTGAAAATTCTAACATGGTAATAGAGCCATATTGAAAGAAGTCTTTGTACAACAATTTGACGGAAGTTGAAAACTAGGGCTTCTTGTTTTAAGCACTTCCATCCATAGATCAACTTGAAAAGGAGGTCAAATCAATTCGCCCTAAGAGGGCGCACTTTCCTGTGTAGGTAGATTCGAGATCTGAGAATTTTCAATTTTGACCTCATCACCATTGCTTGAGAAAACCAGGGAATTAGATTTTTGGCAATTCTGCCCATAGATCCGGAAGAAAAGTACCTTTGCTCAACTCGCCTTATGGAGACACATCTTTTCCTTGGATTAGAATTGTGAGATTCACAATTCAAAAAATTAGGGTTTCTCTAACAACCCTAGGTCAACAGAATTTAGAAGGACCTTAAAGCTAGCACTTGACTTGGGCATCTCAATTGGTAAGTTGCATAATCTTTACTTCCATTTGAGGTTCTTATATTATTGAGATTATCAAGATGTTAAGCAACACCAAGCTTGAGGAGAAGCTTGAAGAAGCTGAGAACTTCCAGGCATGGAAGTATAGAATGCTTCTCATTCTAGAAGAAAATGATTTGGAGAACTATGTCAAGGAGGAGGTTGCATAGCCAGAGGGAGAGGAAGACAAAGCAAGACATAAGAAGATCATGGTTAGAGCTAAGATGATCACTGTTGACTCCATCAAAGATCGCTTGATCCTTCATGTTTTATCCTTGAAGGAAATGTTGATGCACTAACCAAGCTATATGAAGGGAAGAACATCAACCGGAAGATGACCTTGAGAACTCAACTCAAGAATGTGAAGATGCAGAATTCAGAGACCATCAAATCCAAATTCACAAGGGTTTCTCAAATCAAAGGACAAATCGAAGCTATTGGAGAATAAGTTGAAGAGGCAGAATTGGTGATAACTACAATGAATGGTCTCCCAAGGTCTTGGGAATAATTCATTCAAGGAATCTGTTCAAGAAGAAGACTAACCAAGTTCAGCAGGTTGTGGGAAGATTGCACCCAAGAAGAAGCTAGATTGGAAGCAAGAGAAGAGAAGATGGGTGAAGATGATAATTAAGCTTTGGTAGCACATACGAAGAAAGAGAAGCTCAAGAAGGAAGATCATTTTCACAAGAAACCAAAGAGGTTTCATAAGTTTCACAGGTCCCAGAAAGATGATTCAACTTTCAGATGCTACTCTTGTAAGAAATTGGGACGTAATGCAAGGAATTGTCCCATGCAAAAGATCAAGTCAAGAAAGGAAAGAATAAGAGGTATCATGTTCATGCCGCAAAAGACGATGAACAAGTTCAGAAGAAAGCATGAGAAGATTGTTCAAGTGAAGAAGATTATATTTTGATTTCCGCTCTTACAGGTATTGTCACTCATGGGATTGGTAGTTGGATTGTTGATAGTGGTGCTTCTAAGCACATGATAGGTTTTAAAGACTCACTTACTAATTTAATCGAGAAGGACTCAACTCATAAGGTGCAACTTGGAGATGATTACCAATATCCCATAAAAGGGGTAGGAGAAGCTTCTTATAGATTAGACTCCGACAAACCTATGAAAATGAAAGATGTCTCCTATGTACCAGGTTTGAAGAAGAATCTCCTTTTCATATTAGCTTTAGAAGAGAAAGGATTCAGAGTTGCTTTTGTTGATGGCCAAGTTCTTATGTGGCCAAGAGGGAAGACTATTGATGATGCAATTGTGATTGGAGAACAAGATGGAGGTTTGTACAAGTTGAAGAGCCAAGCAGAACGAGCCATGATACTTAACATAATGGACCTGTGTGAACTTTGGCATAAAATATTTGCTCATATCCACTACAAAACTTTGCCAATTATAAGCACGATGGTGACAGGTCTACTAGAGATCTAGGTAAACCACGATGGCGTATGCAAAGGATGCGCTCATGGCAAGAATGTGAATAGTCCATTTCCAAGCAGTGACAACAAGGCGAAAGGAATATTAGACATTATACACTCAGACATATGTAGACCAATGTCATCAAACTCTCTAAGCGGGTATGCATATTATGTTTCTTTTATTGATGACTATTCTCGTAAAACTTAGATTTACTTTTTGAAAACTAAAGATGAAGTGTTTAGCAAATTCAAAGAATTCAAAGCTCTTGTGGAAAACCACATTGAAAAGAAGATAAAGACTTTAAGATTAGATAATGGTGGGGAATACATGTCAGAAGACTTCAAAAGGTTATGTAGAGAATCTTGGATTAAGAGGGAGATGAGCACTCCCTATAATCCTCAATGTGATGGTGTAGCAGAAAGAAAGAATCGGATGATAATGGAAGTAGTGAAGGCGATGATCCATGATCAGGATTTACCGATGCACTTATGGGCCGAAGCAACTAGAACCGCAATATATGTGCAGAATAGAACATCTCACCGTGTACTTGGGAAGTGTTGCCGCCTAATTCACACTTTAAGGAACAGGAAAGTCACAACCTGCTATGTGTGTCCTTGGGGGGCAAGCGAGAGCTGGGGACCACTGTCACCACAGTCCACAACTCCTCCGTTTAGGCAAGATCCCAACAGAGCCAAGGGGGGAAGTCCCTACGGAAGACTAAGTTCCAGATTTATTAATTAATTACAAAATTAAGGGATCTTATTAAGGTTGTGAGGCTAAGACTTTATACTATCTAAGGAATGACAAGCATCATGCAAATGCAAAGATTTCCTTTTAATGACAAGCAGACCTTGAGATGAATGAAGACTAGTGCTTATTAACAAATGGAGTCTGAGGATAAATTACAACTTTACAAATTTACAAATGAAATTGAAATCTAAGTTAATTAACCCTCAGTTTAGGTGTTATCCCAATCAAAACAGGTTACAATATGGACCAATGAATACTATGAACAATATAAACAATAATGAATGAACAGTTAAGCAGTATTAACAATATCCACAGTTGTATCAGATGTTATGAACAGATTGAATAAATGGAACAATTATTAAGCTATTACACAAGATCTATAGATTACTAAACAATGTGATTACTTAATCGAATGAATTAAAGATGCCACCACAAGAGTGCGAAACTGAAAGGGAATATTTGTAACTGAAAAGTGAAAAGCTTGCAGTGAAATAAAACGTGAAAGTGCTTGCAGTAAGAACCTTGAACAACAAGGCAAAGATAAATAGCAGTGTCCTGTGTTTGTAGGACTTTTTGCAAATGTCTCTTGTAAATTTTAATAAATTTTATTAGAGTTTTTCCTCTTGAAGTTTAGTTTTCGAACCGGTGGTGTGACTACCCCAATCTAGTACTTCTCAAGTCAAAGAAGGAATGCTGGTGCGCTCAAAACAGTGGAAACAAGTCCACCTGTAGCTCCCAGGTCAAACCCCAATGCCCCGGTGCTCAACAAGGAGGATGTAGAACACCTAGAGACCCCCCACGGTCTTCTACCCCAAGTAGCTTCCAAGGTCACTGTTTTTAGTCAACAGGAAAAATAGCTAAATGGATGCCTATTAAACTAAAACTCCTCTATCCCCTGTCGTATTCCGAAGGGTGATAACCTAGTAGAGGAACAGGGGCTAGTGAAGTGGTTGTTGGTTAATTTTAAGGGTAAATTTTAATCTTGGTGATTAGCATGCAAGGTTAATTTTATATTATCAACAAGATCAACCAAGCGGTATCCCTTATGGGAGGTGCTGGTACTTGATCTTGAACTGAAAAATGAAATGTGAAAGACTGTAGCAGAAAAATGAAGTTGTTCTAATTAAACTAAGCGCCCACTTCTCTTGCTTTTCATACCCAACTTGAAGTCCCTAAAGGAAGATGACAAATGGGCAGAGGATACACCGGATAGGTGGGTTGTATGATTACCCCTTTAACAGAAAATAAAACTTGAAAGGAAAATACAACTAGCTAAAACAGTATCCTAACCACACAACAATCTCTGTGACAGAGATGGTGGTCTGTCACAGAGATAGTGGGTAAACAGAAAATAAAACTAGTTATCCTAACCTCACTTCAATCCCTTAAGGGAAGGTGGGTGAACAGAAATAAACTTGCATAAATCTAAACAACTAGTTTCTAAGCTATCTCTACACTACTCATATATAGATTTACAGCAGAGAATACCCCAAAGAGAACTTCTCTTTTGGGGTTTACAATCCTTTAGAAGAGAAGAGAAGAAGTGGTTTTTTGGGTCCCTTTTGGACCAAAACTTTTTCTGGGTTTTTTCTAGGCAATTTTGGGCGGCATAACCCCCTCTTCTGTGCATAAACCTGCAAAAACCCAGCAACTTTACTTGCTGGAAATTACTGCAGAAAACTGAATCAGAAAGTTAGCACAGATTATTGTAAAACCCAGAAATTTTATAAAAAAAACTGAACTTAAAAATTTGGAAAAAACTGAAATTTTAGTGGTTAAAAATGAACGTTTTTGGGCTGAAAATGTCATATAAACAACAGATTTAAAGCTTTATACTAATATATAATGGATGAAAGCCCTAAAACAAAGGTTATATTCACTATACAGTGAATAAAACCCAGCTTTAGGAAGGAAAAAGAAAAATGGCCGAAATGAAATTTTGAAAAAAGAAACCCTTGGAGAGATGTTCTTGGCTTGGAAAACCTGTAAATAAAGTTATGAGAGAGCTGCAGAATGTAAGCAAAGAGGTGAGTACCCAATAAATCTACCAAAATACTTTGGTAAATCTTATTAAAAACTCACAAATGGAAGCAGAAATACTTCTACTTACAAATCCCTCCACAAAATACTTTGTGGAGAGCTATCTAAGCTAATACAAATGCAAATCAAATAAGTACATATGCAAGTTACCTCACCAAAAGATGCATGAAATGTAGAATGACGGCACAATATCCCTCCAAAGCTTTCTTCTATTATAGCCCAACTAGGGCAAGATTCAATACAACAATAGCAAGAGGCTTGGGCCAAATGCTTGAGAAAATATGAGAGGAGAAGAGGGAAGAATTTCAGCAGCATAACAATAGCATGAGAGAAGTTCTCCTATGAGAGAGTGAGACCCTCATTATATAGTTGATGAGCAACCCCAACCCCTTGAAGATCAATGGCCAAGATTAGATGTAGATCTATATTAGATCTCCACCACTAGATTTAGGTTTGTTGACTTTGCAAGCCATCCACCAATCATAAGCAAATGTGCCTTTTCAAATCAATGGTCAAAAAGATAGACCCATGTCACAATAAAGCTTAACCCTTAGATCTAGGGTTTCCATGACTCAAGTGGAGCCCCCTTTTGACTCAAATTTTAATTTTATCTTTAATTTTTTAATCTTTTATATTTTGATCTTTTATTTAATCTTTAATCTTTTATTTTTTATTTTTAATTTTTAATCTTTATTTTATCTTTTAATTTTAATTTTTATCTTTTAATTTTTTATTCTCTTAATTTTATTTTCAAGTTTTATTCTTATATTTAATCTTTTATTTTTTATCTTTTATTTTTAAAATTTCTATCTTTTTATTCTTTTATTTTTTATCTTTTATCTTTTATTTAATTTTTTATTTTATCTTTATTTTTATCTTTGTTCTTTTATTTTTATTTTTATTTTAATTTTTAATCTTTTATTTTTTTATTTTATCTTTTTTAATTTTTAATTTTATCTTTCATTTTTAAATTATTTTTTATTAAGACAAGAGGGACGCCCCACTT
>LPNX010147870.1:118433-140757 GCA_001517045.1 Pseudotsuga menziesii | reverse complement strand
GCTTTTAGTGGGATTTTCAGGGAAATATGGTAGGTAAGTGGACGAATGAGCCATGAAATGGGGGAGATGAGGTAGTTAACCATTTTTGGGTGTTAACAATGACCACAGGATGGGTCATTAATGCTTCTTCAACCCATCTATGGCTTCTCCAACTTATGTAACGGCTTTAGGACCATCACCAGGGTCTTCAACACCATCAACAAGGTCTTCAACATCTTCAGCAAGGTGGTGGCATCAAAATCTAGTCTTGTGGGTACAGGGACCTTGTCAACTAGGTACAAGGTGCTTTAAGGAACAAACCCACTCTGTAATGGGCCCAAGGCACTGCAGGTGGGACTTGGTGGCATCAATGACATCCTGTGGGGCCACTACAAGTCCGTGTTGGCATCAACGACAATTTCATCAAAAATATCCCCCTTTGTCATTAATGACAACAACTCATGCTCCCCCTATGAGCATGCTCCCCCTTTGTCTTCATCTCTCCCCATTTGGCATCAATTGTAAAGGGTGTTCACATACCTGTGTCTGAAATCTCTAATCACTGCTGAGTACTCCCCTATCAATATGCACGATCCTAAGACCTATCTGCATACCTCGAGTAACCATCCTGTCTCCATTGAGTTCATCCTCCAGCCTTATGAACTCAAGGTGTGCTACAGTCTTTGAGATACCTTACACTTGGCTTGCCGTATGGCAGCCATCCTCCCTACTCTGATCAACCTCTCATATCTGCAACTGCTCGGTATTCCTCATCCATACTTGCTTCTTGGCATCTGTCCTTTGAGCATTTGTTCCTTCATTTGTACTGGATTTCCTTGATGAGTTGTTTAGGTAACTTCTCAAGGATTGTTTTCGTGTACTCCAACAATCTTGAGCTTTGTTCCCAAGGCCACTGCAGCTATAACACCTCATCATATGACAATGTGCATTAATGTGACCAACATTGTTGCATGACCAACATCTAACTGAGCTATTGGAACTTCCAACACTTCTTTGATCAACTTCATTTCTCCATGCTTGAGAGTGTCCTTGACTATAGGCATTTGATTTCTGATCTTCAAATCTTCTTGCTGATGTATATGAAGTACTCCTTCTAAGTTGACTTCTTTTACTTGCACATTCTTGGGATTTGTGGCCAAACCCACTGCAGGTGTAGCATCTCAATGTGTGACATGTGGCAGCAACATGTATAAATTGATTACATGTCCAACATGTGATTGAGTCATTGGGGCTTCCACCACTTCTTCTTCTGTAGAGTCTACAATCCACAGCTTTATGACCAAAGTTAGAACAAAAATAACAATAACCATTGAAGCCACTTTCATACCTGGGTATTGGAGTTATGTCTTTTATGAAGTTTCCTTGAGGAATAGACCTAAATCCTTGTTTCATCTTTGAACTTCCAAATTCCTTGTTGTCATGTGCAGGTGCGTGGCGAGTAGCTTTGGACATTGATGGACCTGCTTCTGGAGTCTTCAGAGACCAAGTGTCATCTTCATATTTTTCTTTGTTCTTCTTGTAACCAAGACCAGTTTTGTCGAGTGGAGATATTTGGCAATCTAAGATCTTATCTAGGAAAATTGAACTGTCCTGGAGCTTGACAGAGCTGCTGTTGAACTTCTCATGATGCTTTGATTTTTCAATCTTCTTTTTGAGATTGACAATCTCAAACTCATGCTTTTGATTTGTCACTTCTTTTTCTTCCAATTGATCTCTTAATGCTTCTCCTAGATGAGTTTTCAGATCAATATTTGCCTCTCTTGCTTCTTCAAGTATACTTGAATCTTTAACATGGTTCTTTTGTTCTAGGGTTAGTTCGATCAAATAAATCTTTAGCTTTTCTTTTTCTTCTTCCTTTCCCTTCAGTAATTTCAACCAATCTACTCCTTCATGCTTAAGTTTCTTAAGCAACTGCTTTAGTTCAACATTTTGCTTTTGGAGATTATCCATATAATCAAAGGTTGTCATCCTAAAATCTTGTAATTAGATTGATTAAGATCAAATTTGTTCAAGAACCAATCAGCTCTGAGATCTATGTTGCATACATAGTTTATAATTCTCTGTTTAGCTTTCAACATTGCTTCATCATCATTTGCAACAACCTTCTCAAATTCATCACACAAGCTATCATAATCACAAGAGTTCATACCTTTACTAGAGTCCTCTTCTTGTTTGAGCTCTTCTGGGGGCTTGTCTTCTGATTCTTAATCTGTCTTTTCGGGTTCAAAACACTTTTCCACATTCACTACAACTACAACCTAGCACTAAGAACTTCAACCTTGGATGGTTAAACTTATATTCATGTCAACACTAGTCAACTTGTCAATTTCAACCTTGACTAGTTATTATCTCTGAGTACTCATATATTACATCATTATGCATACATTGCTATATTTATCATACAAGTTGTTATACATACTAGAGAACACATCAATTCAGAATGTGTTTCACTCGCAGGCTATGTACCTACTCCATGCTAAATGTGACTGTGTATGTATGCGTGATCTTATGGTGTCTACAATCCTTTAAGTCTTCAAGATAAAGGTTTTCCTTTCAATACTGTGTAACTAACACGAACTATGTATTGTGTTCTGGAAAAGCTTAACCCAAGTTCAAGTCAAGCCAACTCAAGCACTACCTGATCCTTTTACTGCCACACATTGCTTGTGTACATCATTGTACACTTCATCACATAAAGATACTACTCAAGTAGTTATTAAATAGTGTAGTCAAGATCTTTGAGTTGTGTATGTCTGTTGTGGAAGACCCCAACCACTGTCACACTTTGGAATGCGTGTCAACCCCAATTATGCATCAACCTTGCATTTACCTGTCACCAACTCCTACTGTGCATTAACTTGTATTGTGTGTCACCTCAGTCATTCTGTTATAATTCATGATTGTCAACGCCTTTTAGGCTTGGACTACGGGTTGTCTTGAACCCAAAAAAATGTCACTGTGTAAATAAAAAAAAAAACTTGGTCTGAGACATCTTCAAAGAAAAGTAGTGAACATCACTCACATTGACGGCCATACTCTTGTGTGTATGCTTCCAAACATATCCAAAAGAACAATGGTGCTAACTGATGAACAAAATAAATGAGTCTTCTTTTCAACCCATCAATAAACCTCAGTCAACATGTGGAGAACAAGAGGACTGTTCTGCAATTAGCACTGTGGAAAAGATTGGACTGTATGTTGGTATGTGCTAAAGAAGATACCCAAGCAAGTGTAGAAATCCTCCAACACTTGATTGCTGCCCCACATTCCACTTAGTTAGGGCATCATTTTATCTTCTCTACTACAGCTCCTTTTACATAGTCACAACACAGTCACAAACCAACCCAAAGAGGCATACAAACAATCACAGCCTAGAGATGTTGAACTGCTGTAAAATTTTGATGCCTTACTGTGGCTGAATTTCAGATCTCCTGTACATACCTGAGTTTCAGACTTCAACTTTCTTTCCTGTGGCTTCCAAAGTGCATAAAAATCAGAGATTTATTGCTGCTGCTAGACCCAAATTTCAGAGATAGGATAAGCTTCAAATGTGCTGCTGTTTTCACCCTAAAAAACATTCAGTCACAGTGTTTTTCTGTGTTTTTCAACAATCCGAATTTCCTCAGTAAAGCAGCCCAAAATTCTTCAGTAAAACAGCCCGAAATTATTCAGTAAAACAGCCCAAAATTCCTCAGTAAACCAGCCTGAAATCCTTCAGTAAAACAGCCTGAAATTCACAGTCACCTCAATCCAAAAAATGACCTCAGAGCTCCTCCGAAATTATGTTTTCAAAATGAGGTTTGATAGGGTATTAATAGTGGTTTTTTTCATCTAATTTGGAACCGACCTACATAAAAAATAATTTGAATTTTTAATTTAATTTATGGAGCTGACCTACATAAAAATAATTTTATTTTTAATTTGAAGCATCCTTACAAGTATGTGGGTTCAAGACCCTATCATACCACAATGTATGTGGGTGCCAACGTCTTCAATGGGTCATGTCCATAAGTCATTACAATTTTAAGGGTATCATCCACCTTTTATGTCACATATGTCACATATTCTTACTATTTAGATGGTCATAAGGGTATGTATTCAAGTCAGCAACACCCCAATGTTCATAAGAGGGACCAAGGGCTCTTATTCAAAATATTAGGGTATCAAGGTCTTCACAAAGGTTCCATGACTTCATTAGGTCATCAATGACCATATCTTCATGTCACCTAACCATGTAAGTACAAGTAGTGGGCTCCATGACCTTTGCAAGGTCATTAAGGTCTTCATCAGGGGTTCCAAGTCTTCATGGGCTTCTTCATCAAGCAAGGGGCTTCATGGTCTTCTTTAACCACCTCAACCACATGATCTAGCATGATATCACCTATGGGGTATCTTCTCCTGGCGTACCATGACACCATCAGAGCATGAATGACCACAATATGGGTCATTAATGCTTCTTCAACCCATCTATGGCTTCTCCAACTTCTGTAAGGGCTTCAGTACCATCACAAGGGTCTTCAACACCATCAACAAGGTCTTCAACATCTTCAGCAAGGTGGTGGCATCAAAATCCAGTCTTGTGGGTACAAGGACCTTGTCAATTGGGTACAAGGTTCTTTAAGGCACTAACCCACTTTGTAAGGGGTCAAAGGCATTGCAGGTGGGACTTGGTGGCATCAATGACATCCTGTGGGGCCACTGCAAGTCCATGTTGGCAGTATTGAAAATTTCATCAACAATTAAATCTAAAGGAGTCATGGCCACAAATGAACAAGGTGGATCCATGCTCAATAATCGATCATAGCCACTGATAAGGTGGATCTATGTCTCAACAAAATGTCATATAAAATGTAACAAGGTCTTCCGCATATTGGGCAATAGCAGAATATGAGGATGCTACTGTTGGTCCAAGGTCTTCAATCCAAACCACCCAAAAAGGTATGAATCCTAACCATGCAAATAAAGGAGTTGAAGTCGAACATGGAGGAAACCATTTGATTATCGGTCAATGATGAGAACCATTAACAAACACGAGGGAAACGACCATTAATGAAAATGGTCCCCAAGGTACCTAGTGTAGCAGGGATTTCTGCTTGCTACAGGGGCAGGAATGGCTCCCTTCTGTCTATAGGACAGAAGGGTAGGTTCCTACATGTGGAAAATGCAGTAAATAACTTGGAACAAACAAAAAGCAAAGAACAAGAAAGAATGGCCATGAGCCCCTCTGCAAACAAGGTTAGGGTTTTGCCTTGGCTACTTGCAAACAACTCTTAAACTGAAATAAACCTGCAAAACATGTTACAGATCAAGCCTGCAAACAAATAATGGTCAGAAAACAACTAAGTTATCGAAGAAAACACAAATAAAACTAATTTATACCTCTCCTTTTTTTAAATGGGCCACCATGCCTTGGCTGGAAGAAGCACCTCCCTATCTCACTCATCAATGCAGGCGCTATGGCTTAATGGGGAAGATGAGTGGAAGAGAGGGGGATATGGGTGGCTTGAGATGCAAAGAGGTCTCAAGGCATCCACAGATAGCATAATAGTATGCAAGAGAGGTGTTATTTGAGAGTGACCCCCACCCCTCCTTTTATAGCTTTTTTGGGGACTTTTAGGGTTTTAAGCCCTTGGTCAGGGCTTTAGCCCCTTTTTTGGGATTTTATCCCCTTCCACCCTAACTTTAGCTCCTTTTAGGGTTTTAAGCTCCTTTAAAGGGTTTCAGCCCCTTTTTGGAGGCTTTAGCCCCTAGGAGAGTTATTTAGGCTCCTTTTTGGGGTTTTTATTCCCTTTTACTCATTTTTAAGCTTTTTTTAGGGTGTGGGGGTCTAATGGGGTGTTACGAGGGTCATGAATGGGTGTCCTTGGGTGGTGAAGGCCATGTAGATCTAAGTGAGGTATTTTTTGGGTTAATAGATTTCCCCTTGATGTGTGAGGGCAGGAGCTCATCGTATGGCTGACAGACATCATAAGATTTGCTGCGTAGAGGTCGTGCTTCTAGGGCTGGGGCATGGTGGCTTTTGGTTTTTGTATTAATATGGTTCCCATCAATGGGTGAGATACAAACAATGTGTGACATGTATATGGACAAGGCGGGCATCCCCATGCTCGTGACAATGTCAAAAGAATAATTTGATCTATGCTCTAAAATACAAGAGCCGATCATACACAACTGATCATACACAAATGGTTTCCTCAATGTGAGGCTGAATACAATACTAATATAGTACATTGGACCCATGGCATTCTCATGGAATGCTATATCTTCATGACTGACGGTCTACTGCAAGGATAATTTTAGGGGCGAATTTTAGCCTAATGGGCTATTTTTCCATGTTTTTCTCCAAAAAACGATTTGCCATTTTGCATTTTTTGAAGCCCTGTTTCACCCAATTTTGATGGGATACAAATTTTTCACCCTAAAAATCACCAAATTATTATATAAACGATATAAATCCTTGAAAGCTAAAATATTTTTTGAAAAATATCGCCAAACATTTTATAGTTGCCGTTTTAAGAATTGGTAAGATTTGCCAACATTTCTACACTTTTAAATAAGTATGTTTCCTTAAAATCATCCCTGGTCTACTGGATCTGGAATGGTACATAGCTGTATGGACTCATTGATTAAGAGTCAGAGTCTTTGTGGTACAAGTATGCTGCATCAATCATAAATATATATAGAAGCACTGCTGGGGATTTTGATCACTGTCTCCAATGCAACCCAGAAATCACAAGGGACATAACCTGTTTAGGTCCCTCTAGTAGACTCATCAATGTGCTAGAGTCAGTTGACATCCGGGGTATTTGACCAAGTACTGTGCGGACCAAACCCTGTATGAATCTCAACGGTGCGATGTTGTAGTTGGAGTCGAGCACGTGAGAAACAACCATCCCGAGAGGCACTAAGGACTCCTATCAAGTGGTCCGAGGAACTCATCAATGAGGTTAATGAAACCAGAATATAGGGACCTCTGGGTCTATCCTCTGGAATATATGTGGTGTTGTCGACAAAGGGAAACCTGTGTCTAGTCAAGGCAATGGTGTTTCCTTGACCAGAAGCATGAGGGAGATAACCGAAAGGTGTGAGACAATCTGTGGACTGACCCACTGAATTCGGGGGGGGAGGGGGAGGGAAAGAATTGAATAAGGGCAAGGGGAGTGTAGTAGACTCAAAATTCCTTTGTTCAGAGTATGATGGCATGGCAGAATAGGAAGCAAATGAAACTTGACTCATGAGAATGGGATCATAGCTATAATACTGGGAATGTCACTGCAGATGGGAAATACTTGGAGGAGGTAGGCACTTTTGATATTGATGGGATCCAAGGAAGACACATTGCAGAGTACTCTGAATAAAGGCGACCCAATGTGGGAATGCTGCCAAACTATTTTCTATGGGGTGGTGTCTAGGGACACCATTGTGGTACGATCTCATGGATTTTTGGTGAGCCCGAGAAAGTAAATGCTCGATGGTGTTTTCAATTTTGGAGAGTCTGAAAGCACAAAGAAGACTCCAGTAGGGGTAGACACTTGTATTACCATGGTGTGGCTCGTAAATCGAGGTAACTTTCAAGAAACGGTCAGCAGACACTTGTATCACCATGGTGTGGCTCGTAAATCAAGGTAACTTTCGAGAAATGGTCCCAAAATTTGTTTGTTAAACATGAGGAGATGGTCTCATTAGGAGAACCAGGAGATGGAAATTTGAGACTGAAGGTGTGAGAGGTGTCTCAAATAGGTTCTGGGTGACTTTGAATTAGTAGCTAATGGTGCTACCCCTGACTTGCGGTGAAAAAGAAAAATTTTGAAAAACAAAAAAGGGAAATAACTACACTATAAGGGACTCATAGTGGTTATATCAGGCATAGAATCTCTTGAGGTGGAGCCCATTGCGCAACTTCTTCAAGAGTCGGCCATCTGAGTCAGCCAAGAGGTATGCCCCCTTGCCAAGATCAAGGTCATTGGCAAGGAAGGGTGATGGAATTTGGTCTTTTATGGGAAGAAATGATTTCACACTATGGTTTAAAGGGAATGGGGTAAAACCAGAGGCAGTCTTACAGATCTCTTCGTCATTGCGTAAATGGTGTCATGATAGATTAGGTGGATCTTCCACAAGCGATGAGATAGAAGGGTGACTGGTGCTAGTGATCATGTAAATGCTATTGGATGTGGTTCTAGTGTCCTTTCCCCCAGTCTCTGTTGGAGGAAGAGGGGTAGGCCTGGAGATAGGAGGAGTCTTTGATGGACCTGGAGGTAGGTTGAACATCATCTCAATTGGATGGACATGAGTCAACACATCCTGGGGCCTTAGATGTAGGGTAGGTGGTTCAAGGTACCACATGAGATCTCCTAGTGTGAAATCCTGTATATTGCGGGTTGCCAAGACATACTTACTCACGATCCTAGATGGTAGGAAAAGGAAAAGGAAAAGAAAAATGAAAATGATCATGTCGATTGGGAATGAACCCTACTGTTTCCCTAGTAACTGAGGTTGCGGTTGCGGATGGGGTTGTGGCTGTGGGGTAGTGCAGGTGGGGCGGTGTGGGTGCGGGTGCGGTGGTTGGTTTTTGCAGACCGGTTGGGGGATGGGACTCGACCACAATGGGTTGCACTGGGGTTAAGACCACCTGGGGAATTGGTGGTTGAGCTAGTGGATCAAGATACCACAACGAAATTCCCAATGTAAAGTTGGGTAGGCTTAAGGTGGCCATTACCGGCTTGCTCATGACACCAGGTGAGGGAAAAGGGAATGGAATTGTATGGACTAGAGAGGAGCCCAGATAAATCCCTAATGGTTTTATGTGGGGGTGAGGTTGTGGTTGCAGTTGCATGTAATGTTGCGGTTGTGGATGATGTTGCGGTTGCTATTGGTGTTGTGGCTATGGACGGTTGGGGCTGCAGCTACGCTTGTTTTTTGGGTGCAACGGTGCTGGATGAGACCATGCACAAGTCTGTAGTCTCATTTTGTGCCAGTGATAGTGACACTAAGGGGAAATAAGACATCATGGTGGTATCGGTAAACAACCCAGGGCCCACATTCAAAAATGGGGAGGCTGGTGTGTTGTCAACCATGGTGTTGATTGCAGGGATGACATTGGCATGTGTGGTTGTTCCTTGTGGCTCAATGGTGGTGATGGTAGGGATAACGTTGGTGGGTGCCATTAACCCTTGCAGATCATGATAAGTGATTTGATCAACCGTCATGATCTTCTCTTCATGGGGGAACATCATGAGATGGAAAATAGTTGATGCGACCGCTCTCATGGCGTACATATAACTTCTTCCGAGGAGAAGGTTATAGTCTAGTTGAGCATTGACAACCTCTATGTCAATCAGAACTGTCTTCCCAGTTAATGTGATGGGGACAAGGGGGAAAATTCCTTGGGATTTAGTGGGATGGCCATCATAAGCCTGCAGAGTTGTGGAGGATGGTTGCATAATTGGGGATCCAAGTTTCTTCCAAACTAGGGTGGAAATAACGCATGTGGATGCCCCGTCATCCACTATGCACCAGTGCACGACCATATTTCGGATAAACACCAGGATTTGGAATGAAATGGTGGATGGCATGTGTAGTTCTCCATTCTCCATGTCGAATGTGATTAACTTGGAGTTAAAGGGGTCTACGGCCCCAAGGGCAGCTAGTAGCGCTTTCCTCTATGTTGGGCACATTTTGAGTACCTCGAGAGCGGACATGGCCGTTGGTGTTTGGGCCAAATCATCCACAATGCTATAGCTGACTACAGCTATAGCCATGGCATTGTTGGCCACTCTGCATATGGGGGGTGGGGAAAAGGGGGGAACTAAAGAGGTGCATTCACCGATTTGGACATAGAGGCCGCTGATGTGTCAACGGGTTCGGTGGTGGTATCGTACTGATTCCATCTAGTTTGTAGGTTAACCTCTTCAGTAGTCATGGCTAGCAGGTGATGGACACCTGTTTCGAATGTGGGAGGTGCCCCTAGAGCATTGGGATTGGCTTGGGGAGGGGGGTGATTGCCACAAACCCTTGGACTGGTAGCGGGTTTTGAAGCACCATAGGAGGAGGTCCTTGTAGTTTTGGGTTGGGTTGGGCTTGGTTTGTAGCGTTGGTGACTTGTTGGGCCTCATTCTAAATGGCCTACTTAGCTCAGCCAATGAGGGGACAGTTGAATGTGTAGTACCCATAGACCTCATAGAGTGTGCATGGTTGGTTTGTGTGCAACGGAGCATTGCGTCTTGGTGCATTTGGTCATGGGGGGTTTTGGGCAGGTCGGTTTGCTGCAGCATTGTTGGGAGGATTTGGTTGTTGACCGCCTCCCTGCAGTTGGTTATTGTCTTGGTTCCGGGGCTGATTATTTCTATCTTGCCCTTGTTGATTGTTGGGGGCAGGCTGGTTGGGATGGTTTTGTTGTGCAAACACTTGTCCCAACAGAGAGGTTTTAGCGGTGGCGGGGGCTTGAATTGCTTGCATTGGTGCTGCATAATAAATTTGGGTGGGTTGCGGTGCCACAAATGTGGGAATTTTCCCCACGTACTACTGTGTTGGCCATGGCATGGCCTGATCCTGTTGCGGTGGCACAGGTTGTGTGTAGGAAGTTGTTGCTCCGGACTGGGACACCATTTGGGCATAGTCAAGAGTTTGGTTTTGGTAAGCAACACTAGCAATATTGTTTGGTTGTGGTGGAGCTACAGGTGGTGTCGGATGGTGCTGTGGCTATTGGGAGACTAAGCCTATGATGTTGTTCGCAGCATGAGATGCCCTCGGTACATCCTAGTAGGAGGTACTTGGATGGGGAGCATATGGAATGACGATGTATAGATATCCAGACTGAGCGTAGATCAGGTCAAACTATTGGGATTTTAGTATAGCCTCTTCTTCATATTGGAGGACCATGGAAAGATTCGGGAAGACCAAGTATATTCTTCATCCTTGAGAATAAGTGTTGCGCGTTGTGGAGCTGCTTATTCAGGCCTTTCTATCACCAAGTTGATTATAATTAAATGATCTGTTATTAGAATCGAAGCATGTAGTTTCTTCCTAGTTGTTAGGGATATAGTTACAAAAAACTTTGACTAACAGATTATTCATTTATTGATCTTCTTGGGAAGAAGTTATTTATGTATATATTTGAATTTACTTGATGTATTGGGGGTTGGAAACCATATGTTTGATCTATGTGTTTTTTGAGGACATATAATTTTTGAAATAACAAAGTCAAATGCTGGTTGATCATCAGAGATTCCTGTGTCATTTCTGTTACAGTCTATGCCTTTCCTTTCTATGTGATTGTCTTCTTAGTGCTTACATTCCATTTTGTTTTCTTCATATCTGAAGCGTAGTGTTGAATAGTTCAGAATTCATGCTTGTTATGCTCTGGCTATTGTTTCAGATATGTCATAAATATTTCTACTAAAGTTGATATGGAATTCATATTATGATGCTCTATATTGATGGATTGTTCATGTTTCTTTCTCATTCGCCTGAAATCAAAGAATGATTGTAACTGGATGGCTATCTTGCCTTTGTTGAAATCCTATATATGAAATCTTTGTATTATCTTTATCTATTTGAATCCATTTCCAAATGGTTATATGTGTTGTTTCAACCATCTACATAATTTTAAAGTATTGATTCATATATCTAGCCCTGTTAAATTTATATTTGAGAGATCCCTCTCTGGAAAGAAAATCCAGTTTCCTTTTGAAGTGGTTTTTGCTGTTACCTCTAGGATTTACCTTTTACAACCTAGGTACATTCTGAGTGATAACACTCGGCATCTCTTCTAGAGTGTGAACGAAAGTATGACACTTGATCAAAAGACTGGTGGGATCATTCTATCCGCCATATCACCCAGCATGAAAAACCTCTAAATCGTTGAAGTGCACCATCATCAATCTTTGACACTGTTCCCAATCATGGATCAAATGTTTCTGTGTCACCCACCATTGAGCTAGAGTAGCCTTTAGTGCTACATCGAGGGCCAGTATCCTTTGCAATTGAAAAACTTTCCCTTCAAATTATTGAAAGAACTTTGATAGTCTCGGTATTCCTTCATAAATGGGTAAATCTATAGTCTCAGTTGCAACATGCCAGAGAGACTATGTAATCAACTTGCATTTCCTGAATGATACTTCATGCAACCTATTCTGGCAATTTTCCAGAGCATCATCAGAGTCAAAGGACATAGAACTTGCACTGTGCCATCCAAGTTCACCATTGACAATAGGATGGATATAGTCTTTAGAGATGTTATAAGTGTGATCCCAACTTCTACTGACTTCATCCTTCATAATTTCAATATACCGACGTCCCTCCTGAGGGTCCATAGGGGCAATGGCCCTAACATCATGGCTTTCAAATTTCATAACTTGTTTTTTGAAGTTGATAATCACCATGCTATCATTATCCCATCCAATCCCAAGAAATGCAGGATAAGAACCACCATCTTCAACTACTTCTATCACATCAAAGTCAACATGTGTTTTCATACCTTCAATGTCGACAACCAAGTTTGAGATGCGACCAATGGGATGAACCTTTGCTTTATTTGCTAGTCGCAACTGCACCGGCGACCATCCCAATGTTGGATTTCCCATCAATTTCTAGGTTTGGGTGGTCAGAATGTTTACATATGATCCAAGATCTAGAATGACCAAGTCAATATCATAATCTCTGATCTGGATATTCATCCTCATCTCCTTTCTTGTCTTCCTATTTTCAAAGAATTCACTGCAGAATCCTTCAACTTCTTATCTGGGTGGTGCAATAATGTCTCGAGTTCAACAAGGGTGTTAGGGTCCCTTTCCAGTGACAGAAAACCCTCAAAGAGCTGTCACAAGGTACCATGATGACGTGATGGTCCTTCCTCCTTTTCTTGCTAGTGAGACGAACTTGCTGCCATGGTCCATCATCTCCAGTTGTCACACCGGCACAAGTGACAATCCCAGCGTCGACATCTTTCATTCGCGGTTCGGCTTGAATTGTTGCAACTATTGGTCCTTGATTCATTTTCAATGGTGGGTTCTGATTCAATCGTTGATTCATCGGCTAGTTCTGAGTTTGAGGTGGGTTCCAAGTCTGAGTCCATGGTGGGATCTGGTTTTGCATTATCGGTTGGTTATGTACTTGGAACGTAGGATGATTCTAATTCTACACATTTTGCAACTGAGGAATGTTTCCATCCTGCCATTTTGCAATCAACTGAAGGCAATTTTCAACATTATGATCATCGGTCACATAGTATGTACACTTCACATGAGGGCACTCCCTTTGATAGTTCCCGAATACTCTATAGGTATAATACTGGATTGATTCGCGACCTCATCCTCCTCTTCGACCGAAGCCTCCTCCTTGGCTTCTGAATTCCTCGTAGAATCCTCCTCGTGGAAACTACGGTTGAGCCATATGCTGCTACAATGGGTTTGGTTGCTACTAGACATAGTGTGTATCTTGAACATATTGTGGCTGAGACTAAATGAGCGGCACCTGATTATATTGTGGTCGCGGTGCATACTATGGTTGTGCTACAATTTGTGGCAGAGGTGCAAACTGTGGCTGCGCTGTAAACTGTTGCTACAGTTGCATGGGGATAAACTACACTGAGGGTGGTGGTGTATGCTGCACCTGTGCTACTGCTTGTACCACTTGTGGCTACACTTGCATTTCCCGGGGGTCCTCACCTTTCACAAAATATGAATCATACATCCTTTCCTAAACAAAATCATAAGCTTGGCAGTTTTTATCATCATGTCCTACTGACCGACAAAATATACAGTACAGATTTTCTACCTTGGTAACCATCTTTTGCATGTAATCATAGTTCTCATGTCGATTCCCATAGACCTGACATATGAGACACCATGGTATACCAGCATAGCTCAACGGGTTTGGGGCTCCTGATAGCAAATAATTCTAGAATGTCGGACATTTGTCCTTGGTATGTTCGTTTGCATGGAAAAAGGTGCACCAAAGATCATCATGATCTTTCTTGGCCTTTTTAATATCTTGCAGTTGGAGCGTCAGATTGGCCAAATGTGCTTGAATCTGGTTCATTCTGATCGTGGTTTCTCCTACTAGCGATGCCTTTAATTTCATCATGGTCTCCAGAGCCTTGATCTATGTCGCAATATTTTGCCTCATTAGTGGTTGTCTGATATGCGGGACAAGCACGGTGATGAACCACTCCTTGTGTTGAACATCACTCATCTAAAAAAAGACCCGAGCCATCAATGTCTTAAACCACTGATCAAAATCCCAAATCATTTGATTCGGGAATTTTTTGATATCTTTCAATTCAGTGATGTACTGAGCCTTGGAATTCGGCTTCCTAAATTCCTCAAATAACCCCATTTGGATCTCTGCTTGTCTGAGTGAAGTCACACCTTTCGAGGGGAAAAGGGTGACCTGGTCGCACCTGTGAGGTCTAAAAGAGTGACCTCATCCCCTGTTCAGGCTCGATAGGTGTGACTTGCTCCAAAATTGGGGTTTTCCTGATCCCAAGTCAGATCTAGTCGACAGTAACATGTACTATGCCCAAACAGACTTGGATTTGCCTTGCAGAGGCTTCAGCAACAATAAAAACTGGAAATAAACTAGATTTATCCTAGATCTGACAAGAAATTTTAAAAACTAGGGCATAAATTGAAAAAACTTGAAATTTGAAAAAAATGACCCGGGGATCCTGTGGGATCGACCCAGTATGGTTGCCAGTTCTATAGCAGGGATTTGTCCTTGCTACAGTGGCAGGAATGGCTCCCTTCTATCTATAGGACAGAAGGGTAGGTTCCTGCATGTGGAAAATGCAGTAAAGAAATCGGAACAGATAGAAAACAAAGAACAAGAAAGAATGACCGTGAGACCCTTGTGGCTAGGGTTTTACCCCTAGCTTGTGCGAATGAGCACCTACTAAGGAGAAGGGACTCCTTAGTAGCAGTTCAGTAAGTGTAAATTAAAATGCTAAAACAAAAATATAAACTACTCTAAACATGTGCATGAAACAGAAAAACAAGACGTAAAAAATGGTTTTTGTATTAATGTTACCTCCAATGTGAAGGTTGGTGAAGCCCTTTGCAGTGATCCAAGAGGGTTGCTCCAAGATCCAACTTGCTCCTTCTCTTTCTTGAATGGTGGAAATGGGCCAAAAGGGGCTCTCAAGGTGAAAGTATCTCAAGGGTGAGCTAGGGTTTCAAGAGATACTTTGGGAGAGTAAGGGCGCTTATGATTGTGGATGTGAAATAAGGGGTCTCCATCACCTATTTATAGTTTTTCAATGGTGGAGTGCTGGCCCATGGTTTTGGAAACCATATGGTTTAGGGCAGCTGTATAGGGTTTTTTCCTCCTTTTCCTCATTATTTTATATTTTTTCTTCCCTTTTTAGGCTTTTTTGATGGTTTTATGGCCTTTTGAAGGCATTTTATGCCTTTTGGAGGCTTTTTAGTGGGATTTTTGCTATTTTAGAGGAATTTTGGATATTTTTGGAGGAAAAAAGGGGTTTTTAAGGGAAATATGGTAGAAAAATGGACAAATGAGCCATGTAGTGGGGTAGATGAGGTAGTGAACACTTTTTGGGTGTTAACAGATTGCCCCCTGATGTGTGAGGGCAGGAGCTCATCGTATGGCTGATGGACATCATAAGTCATAAATGGTGTTCCTGGGGTGTGGAGAAGAGAAGAAACAAACGGAAGCCTGGAACAACGATCCCGAACCAACTGCAAGAACTAAAAGTACATAACCTCAATAATGGATGAGGAATCATCTGATCATATGGACGAGGCGAGCATTCCCATGCTCGTATCAGGATATAACATAATAATAACAATGGGGTCCAAAATATGGGGATCTGACATATACATGGCCTCAAATACTGAATGAGGAAGAATCTCAATATTTGGACGAGGCGGGCATACCCATGCTCGTATCAAGATACATAAACATAACTGTGAGGCCCAAAAAGAGGGGCCTCTAGGATACATAAAAAACCACTGTGTATATCATAAGGGTCCAGAAGGGACACAAATCTGGGACATACTGCTGGGCTGATCATGTATGAGCTGAAAAACTGATGCACTAGAATGACAGCAGTGCTACTGAATGTGGTACCAAAGGAACTGATGAGCTACTGGATCAGAGTGACAAGGGTCATACTCACAATGGTACACTGAACTGGAACTGAACTGGGTACTCAAGGAAGCATGGAACTGAAGGGCTTCCGAATACAATCACCAATGCAGCCCGGACATCCACGGGAACATATAACTGGGCGTTCCAACGTGACTCACCAAAGTGCTAGAGTCGGGGGAAATCCGGGGTCTTCAACAAACAATGGAAGGGATATAAATCCTGCGCGATTCTCAATGATGCGATCAAGGTGCTGAAGTCGAGCATGTGAGAAACAACCATTCGAAGAGGCAATGATGACTCCTCTCAAAATGGTCTGTAAGCACTCACCATAGATGGTGATGGGTCCAAGGTGCAGGGGCCTCTGGGTCTATCCTCTGGAATAGAGGGGCTGTCGTCGACAGAGGGAGACCTGCAACTATCAAGGCAATGATGTTTCCTTAACAGGAGCGCAAGGTGGAAAACCAAAATGTGATAGTACTGAAGGTAGGATTGATAAACTGGGGGGAATAACTGGGCAAGTAGAGTGGGTGGACTCAAACTTCCTTTGTTCAGAGTATGATGACGGGGATGATCGGGAAGCATATGAAACTGATTGGGGATAAGGGGATCATAGCTGTATTGGATCTGGGAGGGTGACTGGGCTGAGGGAGACTCAACCTGTGGTAAAATGGCAGGAGACTGCAGAATACTCTGAACAAAGGCGACCTAATTGAGGGTGCTGCCGAGAGGATCGATCATAGCGCCAAGAGGCACAGGTGGACTTCTTCATGGGTTAGGGAACTAGAAGAAGTGTGTAGATAAAATGGTACTATCATGTGGATTTATACGAGCCCAGGACAGTTCATGCTCGTGGTTGCTTTCAATTTTAAGGAGTCTGAAAGCAATAAGAATACTCGGAAGTAATGAAATGGTACTGTCGTGCGGATTTTACGAGCCCAGGACAGTTCATGCTCGTGGTTGCTTTCAATTTTAAGGAGTCTGAAAGCAATAAGAAGACTCTGAAGTAATGAAATGGTACTGTCGTGCGGATTTTACGAGCCCAGGACAGTTCATGCTCGTGGTTGCTTTCAATTTTAAGGAGTCTGAAAGCAATAAGAAGACTCTGAGGTAATGAAATGGTACTGTCACGCGGATTTTACGAGCCCAGGACAGTTCATGCTCGTGGTTGCTTTCAATTTTAAGGAGTCTGAAAGCAATAAGAAGACTCTGAAGGAATGGAATGGTACTGTCGTGTAGATTTTACGAGCCCAGGATAGTTCATGCTCGTGGTTGCTTTCAATTTTAGAGAGTCTGAAAGCGATAAGAAGACTCCAGGGGGGTTTCTTTTTTGTGTGTTAGTCTCCAAGGCCCGAAGAAGCATAAAAGGATGCAATGAAGAACTATTCTAGCCGGTGTGACTAGAGTATTCCTTTTTTGTAATTAGTCTACCAGGTCCGGAAAAGGGTTAAACTTATACCAGATAGACGCCCTTTCAGGTACTTTAACGAGCATGAAAGGAAGCAAGATTGCTTGGCGATCTTTTCATTGTTTTAGGAGTCACAAAAGAGCTTAACAAAAACTCCCTAAGTTCCTTTTTCATATAGGACTTGTCCAGACTGAAAAAGGGATAAAATTATACCGAACAAAAGGAATGGCCAGGCAAGGAGGAAGTGTTCAATCAAGGAACATTTATGATGATCAGGAACGAGGGTGGGGGGGAACACTGGTGGGCCTCCTTGAGGGGTGAATGAATGGTGGCAAAATAATGAAACATTTGCAGTATGACAGGAGTGGATGGCTCATGTAAAAAGTGTGGGACAATCTGGTGGCGGCCGATGTGGCGCGCAAATCGAGGCAGCAAGGTGTCGGGACACAATGTTGAAATTGTACCAAGTGAGAGAGAGAAATTATCTCAAGCATCATCACGAGCTCGGAAAAATGAATCCAACGATATAAAAAGTGTGAAAAAATGGAGAACGGCTGAAGTGGCACGCAAACCGAGGCGACTAGCAGTGTCTAAAAAAAAATGGGCAAAAAATGACGTAGAAAAAATAATGCAACGAGGTGACCATCATGATGATCCCAATGGTGGAAACGGTGTAGAAAACGGACTCCGTATGGGTTCAGAATGGCCAAAACAAGAAAAAAGTCAATGGACTATAAATAGTAAGTGGGCCCAACATGAATGGGACGCTATTTCTGACGAATGGGGGGTACATCAGGCCATGTGTCAATGTGGTGCTCTATAATGGCAGGGTCAAGACTAGGCATTTCGGTATAGGACCAGGCAAAGACATCACGGAATTCTCTGAAGATTTTTTTGTATTCCTCAATCTCTTGCTCACTGTAAGAGGCTCCTAAAGTAATGAGTTCGGGGGTGCTTCCTGGGGCAGCGATATCAATTTGGATGACAGGTGAGATGTTGGCCATGTTACCCTCCTCGAAGGCATCAGGAGCAGGAATAGGGTCCTTGAACCAGTCAACCTTGGGGGGAAGGAAGTCTTTGGATTCAACTGCAAATTGGGTGGCAGTGTTAGAGGAGGATTCATCTGGGAGGAAGTAGGAACGATGGTGCATGTCATCCCAGGGATACTCCGGGGTAGTGAGAGCCTTGAGGATTTCCTCATCAGTACGGAATGTTTGTGTCGTCAAATCGGTTGACGAGGGAGTAGTGGTGGATGAGATCATATAAATGGTATTATCCTCTCCGGAAGGGGAAGAGACCGGGGGGTTCGTGGAGGACGACGGGGTAGCGACACCGGGAGGTGGTTGGCTAGTAGTGACAATGGGTTGCACCGGTTGCAGGATGACATCTGGTGTTGGCGGGGGAACGGGAGGTGAAAGATACCAAACGGGTAATCCTAAGGTTAACCCAGGGAGGCTAAGGGTAGCCATGACTGGGGCGCTAACTACTCCTAAGGGAGGGATGAGGAAAGGAATGGTATGGATGGGTGTAACACCAATGTGACTAGGGACCAAAGGGGGTTTAGGCAACAAGGGCAGTTGATTAGTAGGAGTTTGCATGTGATGGGATAGGGTACATAGGTCAGACACGTCAGTGGCGGGTGACGGGGGTGGAATAGATTGGAAGGTTGAGGTCATTGGCGCGTCTGAGTAAACTCCGGGCCCCATAGAGGAAACAAGTGGGGTGGTGGTACCCAAAACAGGTTGTTCAACCATGGGGAGAACATTTTCAGGTGCCGCGGGGGCATTGGGATCATAGTAGGTGAGTTGGTCAACCTTGACCATGCGTCCCTCATGGGGGAACATCATGGTACAAAAAAAGGAAGAAGCAACCGCCCGCATGGCATACATGTAGCTGCGGCCAAGTAAAAGGTTATAATCAAGCTGTGCATTAATAACCTCGATGTCTATGAGGACGGTTTTTCCAGCCAGCTAGACGGGGACGTTAGTTAATAGGCCTTGTGGTTGAGCCGAACAAACTTCGTAGGCTCGTAACGTAGTAGTGGACTGCTGGAGAGGGGGGGATCCCAATTTCTGCCAGATGAAGGTGGACATGACACATGTAGAGGCACCTTCATCAATAATGCATCGATGGATGACAAAATTCCGAATGGAAACAGAAACTTGGAACGCTAAAGTGGAAGGCATGCGGGGTTCGGATTGGTCCAAATCAAATGCCATTAAATTCGAATTAGTTGGATCGATAGCCCCAATGGCTGAGAGTAAAGTCTTGCGCTATGAAGGGCAGTTTTTTAAGACTTCTAACACAGACATGGCTACGGGAGATTGGGCTAAGTCATCGACAATGTTGTAGTTTGACGCAGCCCGCGCATTGGGGTTATTGTTGATACGGCGAAGTGGGAAACGAGGTGCTTTGGGAGCGCCATCTAGTGGAGGTGGAGGTATACGTAGTGCCTGATCAGTGGGCTGAGCGTTAGTGGGTTTATCGACGGGAGGGGCTTCAGAGGTGGAGCCATATTGGTTCCGCCGGGTCTAGAGGTTGACCTCATCGGAGGACATCATCAACAAGTGGAGGGTACCTGAGTCAAACATGGGCTGATCAGGAGCAGCGTGAGTGATTTGTTGTTGGGTTGGCGCGTTGGCTTGAGGGGGAGCCAACGGTTGAGTGTTCACTACGCCTTGGTTTGGTAAGGGGTTTTGTAGCACCAAAGGTGGCTACTGAGGTTGTGGGGGGTTGGGTGGTGCTTGAGGAGCCGCATGCCCTTGGCGGTGGGCATCATCAACCCAAAGTTGCCGAGCTCGCTCCAAGTGTGGGAAAGCATGTGTGTAGTGGCCATAGACCCCGCAAATAGAACAAGGATGGTTTGTTCACAAATTGGGGTTTTTGGCCTGCTTGGGCGGGCAATCAGGGTTTTGGTTAGCAGGGGCTGCATTATTATTATCGGGGGGATTAGGGGGTTGACCATCTTGGTCGGTAGGTTGGTTGTTTCCATGATTCTGACCCCTGCTACGGTTTTGTTGGCCCTGGTTGCATTGGTTGTTCTGGTTTTGCTGTGGGTTTTGTTGGGCGTAAACTTGCCCTTGGGCAGCAAGTGGATTCTGAGGTTGCGCAGGTGCTAGAGCAGGTTGCGGTGGATGATATGGAGGTGGAGGCCATGCAGGTGCAGCAACTTGAGGGGGTTGCTGATAGGGCTGTGGAGCGGGTTGTGGGTTTGCCGCAGGGGCTGCCTGTGGTGGGTAATAAGCGGGTTGGGCTTGTGAAGGCGCAGGAGCTGGTGCAGCCTGCTGGTGGTAGTAGAGCTGAGGTGCAATCGAGGGGGCGTAAGTGGGAGTTGCATGACCGAAACACTGAGGTGGACATGAGGGTCCATGGGAATGGTGGTGATGTGTCATGGGAGCATACGAGTTGGTTACTCCAGACTGGGAGGTAGCCTGCAAAAGGTCAGGGCCAGGGGTAGGACGTGCTATGGAAAATGGTTGAGGATGCAAAGAGACACGGCCAATGATGCCGTCGGCAGCGTGGGATGCCCCCAGCACATCGTGCGGGGAGGACTCGCCGCGAGGGGCATCAGGTATAATGGTATAGAGATAACCCGACTGGGCGTAAATGAGGTCGAATTGTTGGGCCTTAAGGATGGCCTCTTCTTCAAACTGGGGTCTTTCGGATGCCACATCCTTAGCAATGACAGGAAGAAGGGATTTGAGGAACCAATCTAGGAAGATACGGTCGTCTAATTTGATCTTGCATAAGCTACGGCGTCGATGCCACTCATGAATGTAGTCCGTGATGTGGGTAGCCGTGTTTTGTCTGCATGATAGGAGTATCTCAACGCCCGCATCATAGCAGATAGGTAACTGGAAGAACTGCAGGAAGGTTGAGGCAAGGGAAGAAAAGGTGGCATGGGTTCCATGGGGTTGCTCGATATACCACTTGGCTGCAGAGCCAGTGAAGGTGCGCTGTAAGAGACGGAGGCAAATAGAGTCATCCACTATGGAGTTGGAGGAACACCATAGATGGAAGGACATAATGTGGTTTTGTGGGTCCTCACCTGCCTTGCCCTCGAACTTGGGGATGTCAGAGGGGAGCTTGGTGGGCATGTGAGGCCACGCAGGGTCATGTCGGATAGGGTCGTTGGTCAATCTGGCTAGGTCAGGCAGGTTGAGGCTAGCCATGAATGGAAAACTGGAAGAAGGATGTGACACAGTAGTGGGTGGGACCGAGTTGGGACCAATGCCCCCAAGTGGAGGGGTAGTGTTAGGGAGGTTTCCCCCAAGTGGGGGAACTAAGGTGGTATAGGACGGTATTGCACCACCATGGGTAGTGTGAGCCACTGATGGAGTGGGAATAGGTATTCCCACTACGGGAATAGGTGCCGTGAGGGGAACGGTAGATGGGGGCCCCATGGAGGGCATACCCAAGGCAGGTGTTGTAACTGGTGTAGTGGTGGATGTGCCACCAACGATCTCTACCAAGACAGGGGTGGAAGTTACGCCAGCCATGGGGCTAGTAGGGGCAGTGTAAATGGGGTTCTCAGACTCTGGCTCAGAATCGGAGGCAAAATAAGGGGCGTCACTATCTAGTGACGGAGTCCGATGCTGCTGACGAGTGGAGTCAAGTGACAAGGCTCAAGATCTATGATAAGTGGTATCAAGTGAAGATGATCTGTGTCGATGACGGGTGGTGTCAAGTGAACCATGCTGTGGGGGTTTGCCCCTGAGGCACCGAGAATGTCTCGGAGACTCAATGGTGACAGATGGTGTCAAATCTCTGTGGGTTGAGGTGGGTAAAAAAAATCTCAAAAACCCTAATGCAACC
>LPNX010147870.1:0-118082 GCA_001517045.1 Pseudotsuga menziesii | reverse complement strand
ATATTGGTTGAGTTAAGTAGTTTTTTAAGGCTCACTTGAATTAGGTGACAGAGTGTGTGCTCGTGAGGTGATGAACCCAAAATAGAAGTGCCACACAAGGGGGCAACTTTCTAACTAACAATAATACTGAATTCAAAACAATAATAAGACAGACGCGGTCGGGTCACAGCAAAGGGGCTGAAAGTCGCGCTCGGGACGCGGGAAAATGGCCGACAGGCACAGCCAGATCGCAGCAAACAGGCTGATTAGCCGCGGTCGGATCGCAGGTAACAGACTTGAATCCGTAGGCAGGGCACTGGAAACAGTATGAGAGCCACAGTCGGATCACAAGTAAAGGCCTGAAAGACGCGGTCGAGACGCGACTGTAGAGGGAAAAGATGTGGTTTACGGTGGCCGAAAGGGACAGCCAAAAGGAAAAAACAGGAAATTATTGCAGAAAACTAAACAAGCAGCGGAGTCGCCAAAACTGTGGCTAGGGTTTTACCCCTAGCTTGTGCAAATGAGCACCTACTAAGGAAAAGGGACTCCTTAGTAGCAGTTCAGTAAGTGTAAATTAAAATGCTAAAACAAAAATATAAACTACTCTAAACATGTGCATGAAACAGAAAAACAAGACGTAAAAAATGGTTTTTGTATTAATGTTACCTCCAATGTGAAGGTTGGTGAAGCCCTTTGCAATGATCCAAGAGGGTTGCTCCAAGCTCCAACTTGCTCCTTCTGTTTCTCCAATGGTGGAAATGGGCCAAAAGGGGCTCTCAAGGTGAAAGTAGCTCAAGGGTGAGCTAGGGTTTTAAGAGATACTTTGGCAGAGTAAGGGCACTTATGATTGTGGATGTGAAATAAGGGGTCTCCATCACCTATTTATAGTTTTTCAATGGTGGAGTGCTGGCCCATGTTTTTGGAAACCATATGGTTTAGGGCAGCTGTATAGGGTTTTTTCCTCCTTTTCCTCATTATTTTATATTTTTTCTTCCCTTTTTAGGCTTTTTTGATGGTTTTATGGCCTTTTGGAGGCATTTTAGGCCTTTTGGAGGCTTTTTAGTGGGATTTTTGCTATTTTAGAGGAATTTTGGATATTTTTGGAGGAAAAAAGGGGTTTTTAAGGGAAATATGGTATAAAAATGGGCAAATGAGCCATGTTGTGGGGTAAATGAGGTAGTGAACACTTTTTGGGTGTTAACACCCCTCTGCAAATAAGGTTAGGGCTTTGCGTTGGCTACCTGCAAAGAACTATTAAACTGAAATAAACCTGCAAAAAATGCTGGAAATCAAGCCTGCAAACAAATAATGGTCAGAAAACAACTAATCTATAAAAGAAAACACACAAATAAAACTAATTTATACCTCTCCTTTGGTGAAATGGGCCACCATGCCCTGGCTGGAAGAAGCACCTCCCTATCTCACTCAGCAATGGAGGAGCTATGGCTCAATGGGGAAGATGAGTGGAAGGGAGAGGGATGTGGGTGGCTTCAGAGGCAAAGAGGTTTCAAGGCATCCACGGGCAGCATAACAGTATGCAAGAGAGTTGTTCTTTGAGAGTGATCCCGACCCCTCCTTTTATAGTTTTTTTGGAGAATTTTAGGGTTTTAAGCCCTTGGTTAGGGCTTTAGCCCCTTCTGCCCTAACTTTAGCTCCTTTTAGGGTTTTAAGCTCCTTTGAGGGGTTTTAGCCCCTTTTTGGAGGCTTTAGCCCCTAGGAGAGTTATTTCGGCTTCTTTTTGGGGGTTTTATGCCCTTTTACTTATTTTTAAGCTTTTTTGAGGGTGTGGGGGTCTAATGGGGTGTTACAAGGGTCTTGAATGGGTGTCCTTGGGTGGTGTAGGCCATGTAGAGCTGAGTGAGGGACTTTTTGGGTTAACACCTAGTATATCCTAACAAGTGTGAATACAAGGACTTGAATTCGAACACTTGAAGAATCCATCAAGTAGGAAACATTAAGGTATTCCCACTACCCAATAGCGAGGGAAATTGCCACTGATGATTGCAATCCCCAAGGTACTGTCATAAAACTCTAAATATCATTCCTAGAGAAAGATGTGTTGCAGTCGATAAGAAGAGATCCATTGGAAGGAAGGCATTAAGGCATCCTTCATCATCCAACACGAGGTAAGTCAAAGAATAATTGGATATGGAATTGGTACAAAATTTCATGACAAGGACTGCCGAAGACATGATGTAATGAATTGATACCAGGGAATGGATGACACAAAAGGTCAAGGAAAGTACAGAATGGCTGAAAAAGGTTTAATCCTTGAACAATGAGCATGACACAAAAGTGAATTAGGAAACTTTTGACACAAAAATACCAATGACACAAATATGCAATGTCGAAGACATTAATAGATTCCCCATATAAATGGAAAAGAAACCAACTGGAGGAGTAAGAAACTCTAAATTGGGATAAGGTCAAAATACTAGGACCCAACAGTTGATAAACTCAAAATTGGTGCTTTATTCAAGGAAACAAGACTTGCTACCATGATGTAAAATACATGTGAATGAACTTCCCTTCCCCTCTTTCTTGTAAAGGTTTAATGAGTCCAAAAAAGAAAACTCGGGACCTTCTTCATTTTTGGCAAGCTCGAAGAAGAGACAAAAAAATGCTTGATAAAGCACTTATTCATGGATTTTACAAGCCCAAACTAGTACATGCTTGATGAGTTTTCATAGTTTAGAGAGTCTAAAAACTCTAAAGAAGACTCCAGGGGGGTGCTTTTTCATCCAATTTAGTATCGTGAGGCCAGAAAAGTATAAATCAAACCACAGAAGAACTCTCTTAGCTTTCGAAGAAGTAAGGCGCACCTTTTTCGTATTTTGTTAGGAAGGTCCAAAAAAGGTTAAATTACCACCTACCCAACACTCCTTCAAAAGAAACATATATCCTGATTTTAATGAGTGTGAAGGAAGGCAAGATCCCTCTGAAAGATCCATTTGAGTACGACAAATGGGGATTACAGCAGTAAAATCGATGCTTTGTTCCTTAGGGTTTAACGAGCATGACAAAGACATAAAGTACACAGAATATTTTTCATGTTTAGGTATAGAGCACAAAAAAGAGAAAACTAAGCTCATAATGGGTGCTCCTTTTCCATAAGTTTAGTCCCTCAAGTATGGAAAAGTGATAAACCTATTCCTATGAATACTCTTCTCAATTCCAAAGAAAAGAGAGTGTTCCTTTATCATATTATTCCACATGGTCCGAGAAAGCGATAACCTACCACCAATGTGGATTCCCATTCACATATTCTTAACAAGATTGAACAGACAAGTTTACTCAGTAGTCAAGTCTATTTTGAGGAGTTAGCCCTAGGCCTAAAGAAACTCCATATCTTTCCCGTGAAGTTTTAACGAGTCCGGTAAAATCAACTCATGGCCTCCTTAATGTTTTTAATGAGCTCAAAGGAGAGAAAGAAGAATTCTCTAAATGCGAGGAGACGAGTGTCATAGGCAGGTGAAACTAGTTCCAAGCACAAGAAACAAACCTATGCATAATGCAAGGAACATGAGCAGGATAAAGAAACTCGGGGAACGTCTCCTCAATGTAAAGGGTGTCAAGTTGCAAAGTAAAAATGATACAAGTCTTAGTGACGATGAGAGAAAAGATGAGGGCTTATACATTGAGATAAAATCATGGAATCCAACATCAGGCTCACAAGCGCAAGTAGGGTACATGAAAATGTAGTTACATCTTGAACAAAATGGTGAGGCCAGTAAATAGTTGTGAATCCAACTAAAAATACTCTCTCTCAGAAACAACAACATTAGGATCATATTCAAAAGAAAAGTTCTGATGCATGTCACTTTGGTAGAAACACATGTAACTTTGCTATCTACTACAAAAGGAAAAGTAAAGGAAGAATCAACCAAGGAATATTCTATAGCACCAAGGCTTGAGGGTTTATAATTAGTAAGATAAACCTCAGAAGGAGAGAAAAAATCAACAAGGGAGATAAAGTCTGTATGAACGAACTCAGTATCACAGGAGTCAAAAAATTCACAAGAAAAATCAAACTCATCAAGATCACTGACTTGCTGATCAAAGGGAGAGTTTGAATACTCAATGAGACTAACATAAGAAGATTGATCCATGGGAAGATCAAGCTTACTAAGAAAATCAGGGTTAGACTTAGTCACAACTGAACTAACATCCAAAATAAGGTCAGACTGTATCAAAGACTCTAGGAAGACTTCATCTGAAGGAAGGAGATCATTTGAAATAGGACATGTGTCTAAACTTTCAAATGGATCGACAAAGTGGAGAGCAGATGCCACAGTTTATATAGGATGACTCACCTAGTTAACTGCTAGGACCAAGTCCCGAGAAGTTAAGCATGAAAATAGAGGCTGCTTCTCAGTAGAAATTGAATGCAAAGGACATGAGGCCACATTGTTCACCCATGGCAGGGTAGTGTCTATAGAAACACTAGGAATCAATAAAGGAAAGACTTGGTCTCTAGTCAGGTCAGGAGATGAATCAAGAAACACCAACTGATTGATAGTGACAATTTCTTCACCATGATTAAAGTAAATCACATGAAATAATGTTGACACAATAGCTTGCATGGCATAGACGTAATCACGTCTAAGGAGCATATTGAAGTACAAGGGGTCTTCTATCACCATGAAGTCAACTAAGACAGTCTTCCCACCCAAAGTAACAGGTGTTTGAGCAATAATTCCCAAGGCTATATTAGTTCTTCTATGAAATGCTAGTAAATGACTAGTTGTTGACACAAGGCTGGGAGATCCCATGCCTCTCCAAGCATGAGAAAAAAAGATACTAACTGAGGCTCCTTCATCAACAATACACCGAGCAATCGTGTACTGTCCAACTTTGACCTTTATTTGGAAAGGTGCATTAGAAGGAAGGCGTGGCTCAGCTAGGATATCCCAATCAAAGGAAGCAATCTAAGAGCTTGGTGGGGGTTGATCCAAAGTGAGTTTAGTTCCCCCTTGTTCAGTAAGTTCTAAACTGGAAGTGAAGAAAATGTGACTATCAAACACTTCACTCTCCAAAGGAAGAGTGGGATTGATCGACAATGCAATCGATTCAACCGCTTCGTGAAAGTCACTCTCAAAAGGGAGAGAGGGATTGACCAAAGGTAACATTGGTTCAATCACATCAGGATCAGCATTTTAAAGAAGAGTGGGATCAACCAAAGATGATATTTTTTCAACCACTTGATCAACCAAAGGTTGAGTAGGCTGTTGTGAAACTATAGGTTGTTCAGGAGAAGGAAATTCTTGAGTCTCGAACCACACTCTTCGCACCTCTGCAATAGCAGGGCATTGGTGAGTAATATGATCTCCCTCACATAGCTTACAAGGAAACTTAATTTTTCACTTCAAATGATTAGTTTTCTCAATGGTGTTAACATGACTAGTAGTGGATGACTATTTGTTCTCAACATGATCTACAGAGGGTGAGAGTTTTCCACCAGCATGACCACCAGAGGTTGGGTGACTGGGTCCAACCTGACTAAGAGAGGTTGGTTGTTGAAAAACTTCAGGATGTTAAAAAATGAGATGACCATGAAACAAACCTCTTCTCACCCTCGTTATAGAAGAGAATTTATAAGTAAGGTGGTCTCCATCACAAAGATTACAAGAAACTTGGGTGTGTGTTTTGAACGGGTAGTCTTTTCAACAATGTTAACATGACTTGCAGTGGATGCCGAATTGTCTCTAGCATGAACTACAGAGGCTGAGAGACTGGGTCCAACATGACTTGCAGAGATTGGATGAGCACCACCAACATGAACAACAGAGGCTGAATGGTTAGGATCAACATGCTTTGCAACAGTTGAGTGTGTGCCCCCAGCATGAACCACAGAAGCTGGGTGGATGGATCCAACATGACCTACAGAGGTGGGATGGGGAGGTTCAACTTGACATACAAAGATTGAATGGGTGCCCTCAGCATGAAATGCAGAGGCTAAGTGACTAGATCCAACGTGACCTGGAAAGGTTGGAAGGATCCCACTAGCATGAACCACAGAGGCTGGATGGTGAAGATCAACTTGACTTGTAGAGGTTGAGTGCTTAGATCCAACATGACCTGCAAGGTTGGATAGGTTCCCCCAGCATGAAGTGCAGAGGTTGGGTGGTGAGGTTCAACTTCACTTCCAGAGGTTGAATGGGTGCCCCCTTGCTTATGTGCCTTATTCCTATTCTTCCTTCTTTTAGTGCTTTTAGACTGTCGGTTACTAATATTAGTATTTTCACCGCATGAGGTAGAAGGAGGAGGAGAATGAACTACAGGTGAAGGGGAAGCAATGTTTTGATTCCCTTGATATAAGGAGCTTACTTGAGAAGCATCAAGAGAAATCAGGACGGTTGGAGTGGAAAACAACCACACCGGTAGCCCTAGGGTGAATTCAGGTAGATTCAAGGTGGTCATCAAAGGAACACCAAAATTCCCTGTGAGAGGAATATTACAAGGAGTTCCCAACATGGGGATCTATTTTTTGGTGTTCAAAGGGGTGTTAGCCATAGTTTCAAACAATAAGACAGAGTTTGAGGTCGATAGGAAACAAAAAGTACAAAGCGTACACCTGAAGGAAAACTAAGTACATACAAACCACACAACACTCACTGAAGCATTCCATAAGACAAACATACAAACATGTATAAGATATGCTTTCCATAAGAAATATGATAGACAATTACTTGGCATCCCTGTATATGTTCTTAGGCACAAGTGGAGGAATCACCCACCGCCTTCCCACACCTTCTACCAGCATTACCTTCCAAGCCCGTCCAAGGTCAACCAAAAATAGCCTTTTGGTGTACCTATGTATGAACCCTAGATTTCAAAGAGACTAAAGGCTACCTTAACTATATTGATAGTCTAGGGGGAGAGTCACAATCCTAGTTCATATGGATGGGTAGGGTAGCAAAGCTCAAAACCCTATCAACACGGGGCACCACATGGGGCTTAGAGGGTGGTATTGACAGAAGTCCTCAGATTTGCAAAAGCCTTGGTCTACGCTTTGACAAGGAATCAGAGGATTATCTTCTTAGTCCAAGTCTCCATGCAGACTCATTCTTAGCTCCCATTTGAGAGGAGCTTCCCAGATACAATCAACATATAAGAGGATTTACCTATTGATTAGCTAGCTAAGCTTGAATTTAAACACTTGTGGAGAGTTGAAACTATCTAATCCACAAGTATAGCCTAAGCTAGTTGGTGTATGACCCTATAAAATAAAACTTACTAATAATTTTTAAATTATATCATTTATTTTAAGGATTTTTTTTTAGTCAGAGGGTAAATGGCGTGAAAATTATGTGGTGTTTTGACTCAAAGTTGAAACAAAATGACTACGCAAAGAGAAATGAAATGTAAAAAGAAAAAACTATTCTCTTCCTTTTTCAAATAGAAACTTGAAGCCACAAAAGAACAATTTCTTTTTATTTTTTCAAAAGTAACGACATGCAGTGCATTAAATACAAAACCCTAATCTACATGCATATTAAACAACTATATGTTCTTTTTATTTTTCTTTTATAAATGCAAAATAAAACTACCTACAAACTAAAGTATGTAGATAATAAGAACAAAGCAAAAGGAACTATGTTATATAACCACCAAACAGACTCTATAATGCCCTAAAGTCAGTATAAACCCTACTTGGAAGGAAGGCTTGCATAAGAGACAAGTCAACTATTTTGGCACGATGAATTTGAACCAACAAAAGAAGAAGGAAACAAATACCAATACACTTCTAAGTTTAGACAAAGATCACTAATAGAGGCTGACCAGAAACATAAGAAAAAAATCATTCCAAGCAATGTGGGTGGGGGGAAAGAGAAATGAGAAAAACCTAATTCTATAAAAAGGCTTACCTCATAGATAAAGAACAACCAAGGGGAATGACACTAACTCCCTGGAGTCACGCACCTGCAAAGGACCCCAAAAGACCTACCAAACAACCTTCAAACAGAAGAAAAAACCACGAAAGAGGAAAAAAAACTGTTTAAAGGGGCATACATGAGTTTCACTACTAACAATACGCGTATCATACACAGGTTGACAGTAAATCAATTTGTGTATAAATACCATATATATGACTTTTCAATCTGCAACTCGCGTATGGGTGCGAAAAAATCCTGAAAAAGGTCAAATTTTGCCTTAGGAATGCAGGGGAAGTGTGCTATCAGAATTAGAAGGCGTTCCTAAGTGGCAAGAAGGACCTAAAACAATGAAAAAGACAGAAAGAAATATAGAGAAACCCCAAACAGACAAGGCTCTCCCTAGTGGAGTTACTAGTTCTGTTGTAAAGGAAAGTTTCCTATGGCTAGGGTTTAAGAAGCCATCAACGTACTGAGGTTGAAAGGTGGATGTATAATGTTAAAAAAGCATATATAAGAAAGTTTCAAATATTATAATGGTTCATACCTTGACAAACAAAGTTTTATCCAAATATCCCTTCAATCCTCTTCATGCTCCTCTCTCTCCTCTTGCTCCAAGAGACCTGCAAAACGAATTATACCTTCCTCAAACCAATATGACCACATATAAAGCAATGATAATCAAATAAACATGAAATAATATTCTGATTAACATCATCATATGATCATAAGAAGAGATTCAATCACACATTGAACAATGATTTTGGAAGAAGAAGGACATCACATCTTGATTAATCTTCAAAACAAGTAAAAATATACCTTCTCTTCAAGTTGGGCACCTCACGAAACCTTGATTTGGTTCTGCTGTTTCTCTTCTCCAAGGAACTCAGCCTCCAAGCTCTGCAACATAAGCATAATGCTTCTAGGGAAAAGGTGTGGGAAAAGAGAGTCCCAATTCCTCTAGCATAACAATGCAAAGATTCAAGTCCCTTCTCATGGACCTCCGTACCTCTATTTATATTCTTATGAAGAGATAGGGTCGAAGACAAATTAGTTACAGGTGAAGAAGTTAGTTGCATAACTACCCAAACTACCCAAAATTCAAAAAACGTATTTTTGACATGAATACGTGGGTTGTAGAGACATCAGTCACATATGTAGAAGGTATGCATAAGTTGTAATGAAAATAGTCGTGTATTTAGGGCATAAGAGAGTATTATATATAGCAAGCCGTGTACAATACACAGGTTTCCTTAAGTAAACTCTAGTATACATCAAAAAAATCACTTTTTGGGTACTTATAGGAATTTTTAGACTTTGGTGCCTTCTATAAAGTTTTAGCTAACATAGATACCTTTCCAACGATGAAAATAAGAGGTAAAATAGAGTGACAAAACTATAGATATGGTCCTCCAATATATGTGTTTTTTCAGTGACTTTCACGAAGTGTCGACATGCGAAAGAATGATGGGAAAGTGGACACAGGAAGAGATGTGTCATTTTGAGCTATAACATTGACTCATCAAGTCTGTTGGTATGTCTAGGGCTGTAACATCATGGCTTCCTTATGACTTTGGAATATTAACATTCTGCAACTCATCATCATCTGCAGGTTCCGTAGACAACTTGTAGCATGTCATCATGGATTGGATGGAGCAGTGTGCATGTGGATCAATCATGTATGCGATCGGGATGAACTTTAGTACCGTGTCATGGATTATTTGTAAAGAATTACATACCTCTAGGTTGGTGTCCTAGAAACTAAATGTCTACACAAAGAAAACATACAACTCCTCCCAAGTGGTGATAGTTCTGCGCAACTCTGCCGCTACATACCAGGATCTCGATGTTAGCACCTCTATTTTGAACAGCTGAGGAAGAAATATGATGGAAGAGTAATAAGAGGATATATGAACTTGGATAAGTTTAATATTTTGATTCTATTATTAAATTTCCCATAATGGTTAATTCGGCATGTGATCCGATGGTGTAAAGCGATTGAGGTGAAGATCTATGGTTTAAAATAGATCCGCTAGATAAAGATGCACATGAAATAAGGAGAAACGGATGTGGTTAACGAAGCTTGGCGATCAATGGAGATGGAATGAAGCAAACTAAATCTACGGTTGATAAATACTTTGTTAAATAAATATGCATGTTTAAAAAAATAGAAAAGGCTAGTGGAATGTGTACAACTAATCTCAATCCAACGGCTTAAGCAAAAAGTGAAAACTCATCGACGGTTATTATCGGTTCCAAAGGATAAAGTTGCAGGATGGTTAAAATGGAAAGGCGGTATCAGAATATAAACCATGTTCCATGTGGCGGCTCAAATTGAATTTTGCAGAGAAAATAAGTTAAGGAAAAACTGCTTAAGGAAGGCCCTGAAATAGACCGTCATATAAAGGTAAAGTTGACTTGTTTTAAAAATATCATTTTTATTTGCATGCTGCAGACGAGGGAAGGAGACAGTCTGCCATCTTTCAGAAGTCAACCTTATGTATCTATAGTCACAGTCATGGGTAAGCCTTCAAACACTTAAGCATTGTTCAAAGGATTATTGCCATTGTTTGTTATGGAAAGGGAACAGGGGGTTAGGAGTTTTAAGCAGAGTTTTGGATAAAAGGGAAGAATTTATTGTCGATAGGGAAAGGAACATTTGTAACCTGGTTTTATCAGTTGGAAATGTATCAGTCTCTAAAGAGAAGTTGTGGTAGTGTAATTTACAGGGAAATGACGTTCTGAATTTCTGCAAGTCTTTTTCATATTATTTCATTATTGAGCAAACTTTACCATTTCCAGAATTTGTTGAATGGTGTGCAAGCAATTATTCACCTTCTGAAAGAGTCATCATGAGTCATACCACTTACAAAATACTTTGTAATATTGATGCAAAAGCCATTCGTGGAATACTTAACCTACCTGATAATTTCCCTGACAATTGTGAGTCTATGAATGAGTCGGTCCTAGTCGAAATGTACAAAAGTTGTAAAACCGAAGTTAGATGCAAATTTTTGTCCAGTATTATTAAAGAGGGTCAGTCATTAGAGGGAATTTGTCTGCCGTATAATGTTAACATTTTCAAACAAGATGTACAGTTGGTCATGTCTTTAGTCTGTCAAATTTTGGGTCTAGATGATGATATTCATATTACCGAAGTTGTTTTAGGTTTCTTATTACAAATGAGTTCGATTGATCCCGAGTCTCATTTAGTCCATTATTGCAGTCTGGATGATTATTTGGCTGAAGTCATCCATGTCCAATTACTTGAATTTCCAAAGGTCAGGTTTTTCAAATATCATTCATACTTATTGAACATGTTGTTGTGTCCAAATGTATCAGAGTTACAATTCCTGTCCACTATTTTCTCTCTAGATCTTCCAAAACAAATCAATATGTTTGAGTTTGTAAATACCATTATGTCCAAGATGTACAAGTTGTTGTTCGATGAAGTATTACCAAGAGTGTTAGAGGAAATGAAACTCATGCTGTAGTCATCCTCAGAGGACAAAATAGGAGACTGGTTCTTATAGAAATATTTTATTGTTTTGAGGGTGTATGGTTTCACTGGGGAACTGTACAAGTTACCTGTTTTTCTGACTCCTAGAATTTTTGCACTTGAGTTCATGAGGAAAAGATTATGTGCAGAGGAGGAGCATTTTGGATCATTCAAGAAGTCTTCTAATATTAAATTTCCCCTTAAAGTCGGTCCATTTATTTTCAAAAACAAAAGTGCCTTGATGATCATGGAAAAGTTATTAGAAATTATGGATTTCCAGAAAGAACAAAGAATCAATTATGATCCACATCATATAATTTCTCAGAGGAAGCAATCAAATAAAAAAAAACCATTGGATCATCAGGTTGTTGAAGGTTTAGAGGAAATAGCCAATTTGTCTTGTTTTGTAGAAAGTCCAGGAATTGATGAAAGTAGGAGCAGTGAGTTTATTACAGCAGTTCAAGCACTTGAAAATCCTAGCATTGTGAATAAGCGAAGTATTTCTGAGATGGAGGATATGGATGTGGATGAAAATAGTTCATATAAAAAGATTAAAACACATTCCCAGGATGATCAAGTTTCAAGAGAAATAATTTCAGAAGATTCAAAGAAAATAGTTTTGTTCCCAAAGAAGTCAGTACAAATGCATTAGTATTTATTTGGGGGAGAAGATAATGTAGATCCCAGTTCAGGTTTCAAATCCAAAGCAGAGTTAGTGTCAAGTTATGCTGAAAAATAGACGTAGTCATCGAAGGAAACATAAAATATACTTCCTCGAGTTGGAAGTCTAGTCAATCAAAAGACATCACTGATTTCCACTCGAGATGTGGAGAGGAACACCTTGAATTTTGCTATGGTTAGTGATAAAAAAGTATCTGAGATGGAAGTAATATTAGATAAAAATTAGTGTCCTCGACAAGATACAACTTCACAAGCAGACGGGGGATATTATTTATTCAGATTTATTACATGCTGTTATGAAAGTTAATAAATTGCAAACCCTTGTAGATAAAATGGAAGTCCAATTAAAGCATGAGAAAGTAGAAAATAAAGAAAACCTGATCCAAATAAAAAAATTATAGGGAGATGTTATAATCTTGGGAAGTGAACCAGGAAATGCACAGGCCACCAAGAAGATTTTAGAAGAAAAAGACAATACTATCCAAGTGTTTAAAAAGAAGCTTAAAATCCCAAATTCCAAACATGCTCAGTCCCCAAAGTTATTTATATTGCAAGAAGAAAAATATAAAGTTTACCAAGAAATTATGGACTACAAAGGAAAAGCATTGAAACTGCAGGAAGAAAAAAGAAAATGGGAAATGGAAAAAGGTGAATTGATGACCCAGATTTCAAAGTTAAAAAAGGATTAGAACGATGAAAAGGAAATTATGGAAGAGCAGATGAGCCAGACTCTTGCTGATATAGATTCAAAGTTTAAAAAAAGATTAAAACGATGAAAAGGAAATTATGGAAGAGCTGATGAGCCAGACTCTTGCTGATATAGATTCAAAGTTTAAAAAAGGATTAAAACGATGAAAAGGAAATTATGGAAGAGCTGATGAGCCAGACTCTTGCTGATATAGATTTATCTCTTGTGAATATTGAAAAACCTTTAAGTGAATTTTCTGCTAACGATTTATTAGTGCCTATGTCACAGGTAAGTTTGAAGGATGTGGATATCAAGGAATTGAAGGAAGAAAGTGAGAGAATTAAATCAGAATTGGCTAGGATCATTGAAAATAAGATTAAAATATTAAATGATAAAAGCCAGTTGTAGAAAATGTTTAATGAGTTGAAAGAAAGAAACACGGGGAAAGCTCCTCTACAAGGAGCTAAGCACATAATTTGGGATACATTATCTGTGGAGGTTACTAAGTTTAGGCACTATTAGTAAATTTTATTGATGATCAAAATGCATTAGTTAATTTAGCTACTAAAATACTAAAGTTGGCGAACGAAACCATGGAAAAGAATCCTTTAAACACAGCTCAAAATGCTTTAAATTTTTTGAATTCTTTAACATATCAAAAGTTGCAGGAGATTGGAATTAAGGATAGAGTAGCTATTGTATTATGGTCAAAGAAATTTATTAACAAACATTAGCTCATGAAGGTGGTGCAAGATAAAGCAAATGTAATCTCTTCGCAGATAAATGATTTCAAATGTGCTTTTAAGGAGTTGTTTGAAGACGACCTCCCTTCTTTCTGGGATGAAGAGGGAAGATTATTTTCTCAGGAACATTATCATAGTTTGTTAGTACAAAATTGCATGGACCATTCCAAGTTTGAATACTTGGTAAAAGGACTGACTGGGAAAATCATCATAGAGAAATTAACAGATGATTTCGAAATATTACAAAAATTCTTGATCGTTAGAGGAGGATTGCCCAAGTATCTTATGATGCCTATGTGGATCTGGAAGTATCTATCAGATAAATCACAGAATATGACACGCCAAGTGTAGAACAATGGAGGACCGTGGAAAGATTCAGGAATACCAAGTATATTCTTCATCCTTGAGAACAAGTGTTGCGGGTTGTGGAGCTGCTTATTCAGACCTTGCTATCACCAAGTTGATTATAATTAAATTATCTGCTATTAGAATCGAAGCATGTAGTTTCTTCCTAGTTGTTAGGGATATAGTTACAAAAAACTTTGATTAACAGATTATTCAGTTATTGATCTTTTTGGGAAGAAGTTATTTATGTATATATTTGAATTTACTTGATGTATTGGGGGTTGGAACCCATATGTTTGATCTATGTGTTTTTTGAGGACATATAATTTTTGAAATAACAAAGTCGAATGCTGGTTGATCATTAGAGATTCCTGTGTCATTTCTGTTACAGTCTATGCCTTTCCTTTCTATGTTATTGTCTTCTTAGTGCTTACATTCCATTTTGTTTTCTTCATATCTGAAGCATAGTGTTGAATAGTTCAGAATTCATGCTTGTTATGCTCTGGCTATTGTTTCAGATATGTCACAAATATTTCGACTAAAGTTGATATGGAATTCATCTTATGATGCTCTATATTGATGGATTGTTCATGTTTCTTTCTCATTTGCCTGAAATCAAAGAATGACTGTAACTGGATGGCTATCTTTCCTTTGTTGAAATCCTATATATGAAATCTTTGTATTATCTTTATCTATTTGAATCCATTTCCCAATGGTTATATGTGTTGTTTAAACCATCTACATAATTTTAAAGTATTGATTCATATATCTATGCCTGTTAAATTTATATTTGATAGATCCCTCTCTGGAAAGAAAAGCCAGTTTGTTTTTGAAGTGGTTTTTGCTCTTACCTCTAGGATTTACCTTTTACAACCTAGGTACATTCTGAGTGATAACACTTGGCATCTCTTCTAGAGTGTGACCAAAAGCATGGACCCATTCATCTCTGGTTCGCAACGCCCATAAAGTATGACACTTGATGAAAAGACTGGTGGGATCATTCTATCCGACATATCGCCCAGCATGACAAACCTCTAAATTGTTGAAGTGCACCATCATCAATCTTCGACACTGTTCCCAATCATGGATCAACTATTTCTGTGTCACCCACCATTGAGCTAGAGTAGCCTTTAGTGCTACATCGAGGGCCAGTATCCTTTGCAATTCAAAAACTTTCCCTTCGAATTATTGAATGAACTTTGATAGTCTCGGTAGTCCCTCATAAATGGGTAAATCTATAGTCTCAGTTGCAACATGCCAGAGAGACTATGTAATCAACCTGCATGTCCTGAATGATACTTCATGCAACCTATTCTGGCAATTTTCCAGAGCATCATCAGAGTCAAAGGACGCAGAACTTGCACTGTGCCATCCGAGTTCCCAACTTCTACTGACTTCATCCTTCATAATTTCAATATACCGAAATCCCTCCTGAGGGTCCATAGGGGCAATGACCCTGACATCGTGGCTTTCAAATTTCATAACTTGTTTTTTGAAGTTGATAATCACCATGCTATCATTATCCCATCCAATCCCAAGAAATGTAGGATAAGAACCACCATCTTCAACTACTTCTATCACATCAAAGTCAGCATGTGTTTTCATACCTTCAATGTCGACAACCAAGTTTGAGATGTGACCAATGGGATGAACCTTTGCTTGATTTGCTAGTCGTAACTACACCGGTGACCATCCCAATGCTGACTTTCCCATCAATTTCTAGGTTTGGGTGGTCAGAATGTTTACATATGATCCAAGATCTAGAATGACCAAGTCAATCTCATAATCTCTGATCTAGATATTCATCCTCATCTCCTTTCTTGTCTTCCTATTTTGCAAAGAATTCACTGCAGAATCCTTCAACTTCTTATCTGGGTGGTGCAATAATGTCTCAAGTTCAACAAGGGTGTCAGGGTCCCTTTCCAGTGACAGAAAACCCTCAAAGAACTGTCACAAGGTACCATGATGCCGCAATGGTCCTTCCTCCTTTTCTTGCTAGTGAGACGAACTTGCTGCCATGGTCCATCATCTCCAGTTATCGGACCGGCACAAGTGACAATCCCAACGTCGACATCTTTCATTCGCGGTTCGGCTTGAATTGTTGCAACTGTTGGTCCTTGATTCATTTTCAATGGTGGGTTCTGATTCAATCGCTGATTCATCGGCTGGTTCTGAGTATGAGGTGGGTTCCAAGTCTGAGTCCGTGGTGGGATTTGGTTCTGCATTATCGGTTGGTTATGTACTCGGAATGTAGGATGATTATGATTCTACACATTTTGCAACTGAGGAATGTTTCCATCCTGCCATTTTGCAATCAACTGAAGGCAATTTTCAACATTATGATCATCGGTCACATAGTATGTACACTTCACATGAGGTCACTCCCTTTGATAGTTCCCGAATAATCTATAGGTATAATACTGGATTGATTCGCGACCTCATCCTCCTCCTCGACCGAAGCCTCCTCCTTGGCTTCTGAATTCCTCGTAGAATCCTCCTCGAAATCCTCCTTGTTGAAACTATAGTTGAGCCATATGCTGCTACAATGGGTTTGGTTACTGCTAGACATAGTGTGTAGCTTGAACATATTGTGGCTGAGGCTAAATGAGCGGCACCTGATTATATTGTGGTTGCGGTGCATACTATGGTTGTGCTACAATTTGTGGCAGAGGTGCAAACTGTGGTTGTGCTGTAAACTGTTGCTACATTTGCATGGGGATAAACTACACTAAGGGTGGTGGTGTATACTGCACCTGTGCTACTTCTTGTACCACTTGTGGCTACACTTGCATTTCTTGGGGGTCCTCACCTTTCACAAAATATGAATCATACATCCTTTCCTAAACAAAATCATAAGCTTGGCAGTTTTTATCATCATGTCCTATTGACCGACAAAATATACAGCACAGATTTTCTACCTTGGTAACCATCTTCTGCATGTAATCATAGTTCTCATGTCGATTCCCATAGACCTGACATATGAGACACCATGGTATACCAGCATAGCTCAACGGGTTTGGGGCTCCTGATAGCAAATAATTCTAGAATGTCGGACATTTGTCCTTGGTATGTTCGTTTGCATGGAAATAGTTGCACCAAAGACCATCACGATATTTCTTGGCCTTTTTAATATCTTGCAGTTGGAGCATGAGATTGGCCAAATGTGCTTGAATCTGGTTCATTCTGATCATGGTTTCTCCTACTAGCGATGCCTTTAATTTCATCATGGTCTCCAGAGCCTTGATCTATGTCGCATTATTTTGCTGCATTAGTGGTTGTCTGATATGCAGGACAAGCATGGTGATGAACCACTCCTTGTGTTGAACATCACTCATCTAAAAACAGACCCGATCCATCAATGTCTTAAACCACTGATCAAAATCCCAAATCATTTCATTCGGGAATTGTTTGATATCTTTCAATTCAGTGATGTACTGAGCCTTGGAATTCGGCTTCCTGAATTCCTCAAATAACCCCGTTTGGATCTCTGCTTGTCTGAGTGAAGTCACACCTTTCGAGGGGAAAAGGGTGACCTGGTCGCACCTGTGAGGCCTAAAAGAGTGACCTCATCCCCTGTTCAGGCTCGATAGGTGTGAATTGCTCCAAAATTGGGGTTTTCCTGATCCCAAGTCAGATCTAGTCGACAGTAACCTGTACTATGGCCAAACAGACTTGGATTTGCCTTGTAGAGGCTTTGGAAACAATAAAAATTGGAGATAAACTAGATTTATCCTAGATCTTACAAGAAATTTTAAAAACTACGGCATAAATTGAAAAAACTTGAAATTTGAAAAAAATGACCCGGGGATCCTGTGGGATTGACCCAGTATGGTTGCCAGTTCTATAGCAGGGATTTGTCCTTGCTACAGTGGTAGGAATGGCTCCCTTCTATCTATAGGACAGAAGGGTAGGTTCCTGCACGTGGAAAATGCAGTAAAGAAATCGAAACAAATAGAAAACAAAGAACAAGAAAGAATGACCGTGAGCCCCTCTGCAAACAAGGTTAGGGCTTCGCGTTGGCTACCTGCAAACAACTATTAAACTAAAATAAACCTGCAAAACATGTTAGAAATCAATCCTGAAAACAAATAATGGTCAGAAAACAGCTAATCTATAAAAGAAAACACACAAATAAAACTAAGTTATACCTCTCCTTTGGTGAAATGGGCCACCATGCCGTGGCTGGAAGAAGCACCTCCCTATCTCACTCAGCAATGGAGGAGCTATGGCTCAATGGGGAATATGAGTGGAAGGGAGAGGGATGTGGGTGGCTTGAGAGGCAAAGAGGTTTCAAGGCATCCACGGGCAGCATAACAGTATGCAAGAGAGGTGTTCTTTGAGAGTGACCCCCACCCCTCCTTTTATAGCTTTTTTGGGGAATTTTAGGGTTTTAAGCCCTTGGTTAGGGATTTAGCCCCTTCTGCCCTAACTTTAGCTCCTTTTAGGGTTTTAAGCTCCTTTGAGGGGTTTTAGCCCCTTTTTGGAGGCTTTAGCCCATAGGAGGGTTATTTAGGCTCCTTTTTGGGGGTTTTAAGCCCTTTTACTCATTTTTAAGCTTTTTTGAGGCTGTGGGGGTCTAATGGGGTGTTACAAGGGTCGTGAATGGGTGTATTTGGGTGGTGTAGGCCATGTAGAGCTGAGTGAGGGATTTTTTGGGTTAACACCTTGTATATCCTAACAAGTGTGAATACAAGGACTTGAATTCGAACACTTGAAGAATACATCAAGTAGGAAACATTAAGGTATTCCCACTACCCAATAGCGAGGGAAATTGCCACTGATGACTGCAATACCCAAGGTACTATCATAAAACTCTAAATATAATTCCTATAGAAAGATGTGTTGCAATTGATAAGAAGAGATCCATTGGAAGGAAGGCATTAAGGCATCCTTCATCATCCAACACGAGGTAAGTCAAAGACTAATTGGATATGGAATTGGTACAAAATTTCATGACAAGGACTGCCGAAGACACGATGTAATGAATTGATACTAGGGAATGGATGACACAAAAGGTCAAGGAAAGTATAGAATGGCTGAAAAAGGTTTAATCCTTGAACAATGAGCACGACACAAAAGTGAATTAGGAAACTTTTGACACAAAAATACCAATGACACAAATATGCAATGTCGAAGACATTAATATATTCCCCATATAAATGTAAAAGAAACCAACTGGAGGAGTAAGAAACTCTAAATTGGGATAAGGTCAAAATACTAGGACCCAATAGTTGATAAACTCAAAATTGGTGCTTTATTCAAGGAAACAAGACTTGCTACCATGATGTAAAATACATGTGAATGAAATTCCCTTCCCCTCTTTCTTGTAAAGGTTTAATGAGTCCAAGAAAGAAAACTCGAGACCTTCTTCATTTTTGGAAAGCTCGAAGAAGAGACAAAAAAATGCTTGATAAAGCACTTATTCATGGATTTTACAAGCCCAAACTAGTACATGCTTGATGAGTTTTCATAGTTTAGAGAGTCTAAAAACTCCAAAGAAGACTCCAGGGGGGTGCTTTTTCATCCAATTTAGTATCGTGAGGCCGGAAAAGTATAAATCGAACCACAGAAGAACTCTCTTAGCTTTTGAAGAAGTAAGGCACACCTTTTTCGTATTTTGTCAGGAAGGTCCAAAAAAGGTTAAATTACCACCTACCCAACACTCCTTCAAAAGCAACATATATCCTGATTTTAATAAGTGTGAAGGAAGGAAAGATCACTCGGAAAGATCCATTTGAGTACGACAAATGGGGATTACAGCAATAAAATCGATGCTTTGTTCCTTAGGGTTTAACGAGCATGACAAAGACATAAAGTACACTCAGAATCTTTTTCATGTTTAGGTCCAGAGCACAAAAAAAAGAAAACTAAGCTCATAATAGGCACTCCTTTTCCATAAGTTTAGTCCCTCAAGTATGGAAAAGTGATAAACCTATTGTTGTGAATACTCTTCTCAATTCAAAAGAAAAGAGAGTGCTCCTTTATCATATTATTCCACATGGTCCGAGAAAGCGATAAACTACCACCAATGTGGATTCCCATTCACATATTCTTAACAAGATTGAACAAACAAGTTTACTCAGCAGTCAAGTCTATTTTGAGGAGTTAGACCTAGGCCTAAAGAAACTCCATATCTTTCCCGTGAAGTTTTAACGAGTCCGGTAAAATCAACTCATGGCCTCCTTAATGTTTTTAATGAGCTCGAACGAGAGAAAGAAGAATGCTCTAAATGCGAGGAGACGAGTTTCATAGGCAGGTGAAACTAGTTCCAAGCGCAAGGAACAAACCTATGCATAATTCAAGGAACATGAGCAGGATAAAGAAACTCGGGGAACGTCTCCTCAATGTAAAGGGTGTCAAGTTGCAAAGTAAAAATGATACAAGTCTTAGTGACGATGAGAGAAAATATGAGGGCTTATACATTGAGATAAAATCATGGAATCCAACATCAGGCTCATAAGCGTAGGCAGGGTACATGAAAATGTAGTTACAGCTTGAACAAAAAGGTGAGGCCAGTAAATAGTTGTGAATTCAACTAAAAATACTCTCTCTCAGAAACAACAACATTAGGATCATATTCAAAAGAAAAGTTCTGATGCAGGTCACTTTGGTAGAAACACATGTAACTTTGCTATCTACTACAAAAGGAAAAGTAAAGGAAGAATCAACCAAAGAATATTCTATAGCACCAAGGCTTGAGGGTTTATAATTAGTAAGATAAACCTGAGAAGGAGAGAAAAAATCAACAAGGGAGATAAAGTCTGTATGAACGAACTCAGTATCACAGGAGTTAAAAAATTCACAAGAAAAATCAAACTCATCAGGATCACTGACTTGCTGATCAAAGGGAGAGTTTGAATACTCAATAAGACCAACATAAGAAGAATGATCCATGGGAAGATCAAGCTTACTAAGAAAATCAGGGTTAGACTTAGTCACAACTGAACTGACATCCAAAATAAGGTCAGAATGTATCAAAGACTCTAGGAATACTTCATCTGAAGGAAGGAGATCATTTGAAATAGGACATGTGTCTAAACTTTCAAATGGATCGACAAAGTGGAGAGCAGATGCCACAATTTATATAGGATGACTCACCTAGTTAACTGCTAGGACCAAGTCCCGAGAAGTTAAGCATGAAAACAGAGGCTGCTTCTCAGTAGAAATTGAATGCAAAGGACATGCGGCCACATAGTTCACCTGTGGCAGGGTAGTGTCTATAGAAACACTAGGAATCAATAAAGGAAAGACTTGGTCTCTAGTCAGGTCAGGAGACGAATCAAGAAACACCAACTCATTGATAGTGACAATTTCTTCACCATGATTAAAGTACATCACATGAAATAATGTTGACACAATAGCTTGCATGGCATAGATGTAATCACATCTAAGGAGCATATTGAAGTAAAAGGGGTCTTCTATCACCATGAAGTCAACTAAGACGGTCTTCCCACCCAAAGTAACAGGTGTTTGAGAAAGAATTCCCAAGGCTATATTAGTTCTTCTATCAAATGCTAGTAAATGACTAGTTGTTGACACAAGGCTGGGAGATCCCATGCCTCGCCAAGCATGAGAAAACAAGATACTAACTGAGGCTCCTTCATCAACAATACACCGAGCAATCGTGTACTGTCCAACTTTGACCTTTATTTGGAAAGGTGCATTAGAAGGAAGGCACGGCTCAACTAGGATATCCCAATCAAAGGAAGCAATCTGAGAGCTTGGTGGGGGTTGATCTGAAGTGAGTTTAGTTCCCCCTTGTGCAGTAAGTTCTAAACTAGAAGTGAAGAAAATGTGACTATCAAACACTTCACTCTCCAAAGGAAGAGTGGGATTGATTGACAATGGAATCGATTCAACCGCTTCGTGAAAGTCACTCTCTGAAGGGAGAGAGGGATTGACCAAAGGTAACATTGGTTCAATCACATCAGGATTAGTCTTTTAAAGAAGAGTGGGATCAACCAAAGCTGAGATTTGTTCAACCACTTGATCAACCAAAGGTTGAGTAGGCTGTTGTGAAACTATAGGTTGTTCAGGAGAAGGAAATTATTGAGTCTCAAACCACACTCTTCGCACCTCTGCAATAGCAGGGCACTGGTGAGTAATATGATCTCCCTCACATAGATTACAATGAAACTTAATTTTTCACTTCAAATGATTAGTTTTCTCAATGGTGTCAACATGACTAGTAGTGGATGACTATTTGTTCTCAACATGATCTACAGAGGGTGAGAGTTTTCCACCAGTATGACCACCAAAGGTTGGGTGACTGGGTCCAACCTGAATAAGAGAGGTTGGTTGTTGAAAAACTTCAGGATGTTAAAAAATGAGATGACCATGAAACAAACCTCTTCTCACCCTCTTTATAGAAGGGAATTTATAAGTAAGGTGGTCTCCATCACAAATATTACAAGAAACTTGGGTGTGTGTTTTGAACGGGTAGTCTTTTCAACAATGTTAACATGACTTGCAGTGGATGACAGATTGTATCCAGCATGAACCACAGAGGATAAGAGACTGGGTCCAACATGACTTGCATAGATTGGATGAGCACCACGAACATGAACAACAGAGGCTGAATGGTTAGGATCAACATGCTTTGCAACAGTTGAGTGTGTGCCCCCAGCATGAACCACAGAAGCTGGGTGGATGGATCCAACATGACCTGCAGAGGTGGGATGGGGAGGTTCAACTTGACATACAAATATTGAATGGGTGCCCTTAGCATGAAATGCGAAGGCTGAGTGACTGGATCCAACGTGACCTGGAAAGGTTGGAAGGATCCCACTAGCATGAACCACAAAGGCTGGATGGTGAAGATCAACTTGACTTGTAGAGGTTGAGTGCTTAGATCCAACATGACCTGCAAGGTTGGATAGGTTCCCCCAGCATGAACTATAGAGGCTAGGTGGTGAGGTTCAAATTCACTTCCAAAGGTTGAACGGGTGCCCCCTTGCTTATGTGCCTTCTTCCTATTCTTCCTTCTTTTAGTCCTTTTAGACTGTCGGTTACTAATATCAGTATTTTCACCGCATGAGGTAGAAGGAAGAGGAGAATCAACTACAGGTGAAGGGGAAGCAATGTTTTGATTCCCTTGATATAAGGAGCTTACTTGAGAAGCATCAAGAGAAATCAGGACGGTTGGAGTGGAAAACAACCACACCGGTATCCCTAGGGTGAATTCAGGTAGATTCAAGGTGGCCATCAAAGGAACACCAACATTCCCTGTGAGAGGAATATTACAAGGATTTCCCAACATGGGGATCTATTGTTTGGTGTTCAAAGGGGTGTTAGCCATAGTTTCAAACAATAAGACAGAGTCTGAGGTCGATAGGAAACAAAAAGTACAAAGCATACACCTGAAGGAAAACTAAGTACATACAAACCACACAACACTCATTGAAGCATTCCATAAGACAAACATACAAACATGTATAAGATATGCTTTCCATAAGAAATATGATAGAAAATTACTTGGCATCCCTGTGGATGTTCTTAGGCACAAGCGGAGGAATCACCCACCACCTTCCCACACCTTCTACCAGCGTTACCTTCCAAGCCCGTCCAAGGTCAACCAAAAATAGCCTTTTGGTGTACCTATGTATGAACCCTAGATTTCAAACAGACTAAAGGCTACCTTAACTATATTGATAGTCTAGGGGGAGAGTCACAAGCCTAGTTCATATGGATGGGTAGGGTAGCAAAGCTCAAAACCCTATAAACATCGGGCACCACATGGGGCCGAGAGGGTGGTATTGACAGAAGTCCTCAGATTTGCAAAAGCCTTGGTCAACGCTTTGACAAGGAATCAGAGGGTTATCTCCTCAGTCCAAGTCTCCACGTAGACTCATGCTTAGCTCCCATTTGAGAGGAGCTTCCCAGATACAATCAACATATAAGAGGATTTACCGATTGATTAGCTAGCTAAGTTTGAATTTAAACACTTGTGGAGAGTTGAAACTCTCTAATCCACAAGTATAGCCTAAGCTAGTTGGTGTATGACCCTATAAAATAAAACTTACTAATAATTTTTAAATTATATCATTTATTTTAACGGTTTTTTTTAGTCAGAGGGTAAATGGCGTGAAACTTATGTGGTGTTTTGACTCAAAGTTGAAACAAAATGACTATGCAAAGAGAAATGAAATGCAAAAAGAAAAAACTATTCTCTTCCTTTTTCAAATAGAAACTTGAAGCCACAAAAGAACAATTTCTTTTTATTTTTTCAAAACTAATGACATGCAGTGCATTAAATACAAAACCCTAATCTACATGCATATTAAACAACTATATGTTCTTTTTATTTTTCTTTTATAAATGCAAAATAAAACTACCTACAAACTAAAGTATGTAGATAATAAGAACAAAGAAAAAGGAACTATGTTATATAACCACCAAACAGACTCTATAATGCCCTAAAGTCAGTATAAACCCTACTTGGAAGGAAGGCTTGCATAAGAGACAAGTCAACTATTTTGGCACGATGAATTTGAACCAACAAAAGAAGAAGCAAACAAAGACCAATACACTTCTAAGTTTAGACAAGATTACTAATAGAGGCTAACCAGAAACATAAGAAAAAAATCATTCCAAGCAAAGCGAGAGGGGGGAAAGAGAAATGAGAAAAACCTAATGCTATAAAAAGGCTTACCTCATAGATAAAGAACAACCAAGGGGAATGACACTAAATCCCTGGAGTCACGCACCTATAGAGAAGCCCAAAAGACCTACCAAACAACCTTCAAACACAAGAAAAAACCACGAAAGAGGAAAAAACACTGTTTAAAGGGGCATACATGAGTTTCACTACTAACAAGATGCATATCATACACAGGTTGAAAGTAAATCAATTTGTGTATAAATACCATATATGCGACTTTTCAATCTGCAACTCGCGTATGGGTGCAAAAAAATCCCGAAAAAGGTCAAAAATTGCCTTAGGAATGCAGGGGAAGTGTGCTATCAAAATTAGAAGGCGTTCCTAAGTGGAAAGAAGGACCTAAAACAATGAAAAATACGGAAAGAAATATAGAGAAACCCCAAACAGACAAGGCCTTCCCTAGTGGAGTTACTAGTTCTGTTGTAAAGGAAAGTTTCCTATGGCTAGGGTTTAAGAAGCCATCAACGTACTGAGGTTGAAAGGTGGATGTATAATGTTAAAAAAGCATATATAAGCAAGTTTCAAATATTATAATGGTTCATACCTTGACAAACAAAGTTTTATCCAAATAGCCCTTCAATCCTCTTCTTGCTCCAAGAGACCTGCAAAACGAATTATACCTTCCTCAAACCAATATGAGCACATATAAAGCAATGATAATCAAATAAACATGAAATAATATTCTGATTAACATCATCATATGATCATAAGAAGAGATTCAATCACACATTGAACAATGATTTTGGAAGAAGAAGGACATCACATCTTGATTAATCTTCAAAACAAGTAAAAATATACCTTCTCTTCAAGTTGGGCACCTCACAAAACCTTGATCTGGTTCTGCTGTTTCTCTTCTCCAAGGAACTCAGCCTCCAAGCTCTGCAACATAAGCATAATGCTTCTAGGGAAAAGGTGTGGGAAAAGAGAGTCCCAATTCCTCTAGCATAACAATCCAAAGATTCAAGTCCCTTCTCATGGACCTCCCTACCTCTATTTATATTCTTATGAAGAGATAGGGTCGAAGACAAATTAGTTACAGGTGAAGAAGTCAGTTGCATAACTACCCAAACTACCCAAACTTCAAAAAATGTATTTTTGACATGAATACGTGGGTTGTAGAGACATCAGTCACATATGCAGGAGGTATGCACAAGTTGTAATGAAAATAGTCATGTATTTAGGGCATAAGTGAGTATTATATATAGCAAGCCATGCACAATATGCAGGTTTCCTTAAGTAAACTCTAGTATACATCAAAAAAATCACTTTTTGGGTACTTATAGGAATTTTTAGACTTTGGTGCCTTCTATAAAGTTTTAGCTGACATAGATACCTTTCCAACGATGCAAATAAGAGGTAAAATAGAGTGACAAAACTCTAGATATGGTCCTCCAATATATGTGTTTTTTCAGTGACTTTCATAAAGTGTCGACATGCGACAGAATGATGGGAAAGTGGTCACAGGAAGAGATGTGTCATTTTGAGCTATAACATTGACTCATCAAGTCTGTTGGTATGGCTAGGGATGTCACATCATGGCTTCCTTCTGAATTTGGAATATTAACATTCTGCAACTCATCATCATCTTTAGGTTCTGTAGACAAGTTGTAGCATGTCATCATGCATTGGATGGAGTAGTGTGCATGTGGATCAATCATGTATGCGACCGGGATGAACTTTAGTATTGTGTCATGGATTATTTGTAAAGCATTACATGCCTCTAGTTTGGTGTCCTAGAAACTAAATGTATACACAAAGAAGACATACAACTCCTCCCAAGTGGTGATAGTTCTGCACAACTCTGCCGCTACATACCAGGATCTCGTTGTTAGCACCTCTATTTTGAACAGCTGAAAAAGAAATATGATGGAAGAGTAATAAGAGGATATATGAACTTGGATAAGTTTAATATTTTGATTCTATTATTAAATTGCGCATAATGGTTAATTCGGCATGTGATCTGATGGTGTAAAGCGATTGAGGTGAAGATCTATGGTTTAAAATAGATCCGCTAGATAAAGATGCACAGGAAATAAGGAGAAATGGATGTGGTTAACGAAGCTTGGCGATCAATGGTGATGGAATGAAGCAAACTAAATCTACGGTTGAGAAATACTCTGTTGAATAAAGATGCATGTTTAAAAAAATAGAAAAGGCTAGCGGAATGTGTACAACTAATCTCAATCCAACGGCTTAAGCAAAAAGTGAAAACTCATCGACGGTTATTATCGGTTCCAAAGGATAAAGTTGCAGGATGGTTAAAATGGAAAGGCGGTATCATAATATAAACCATGTTCCATGTGGCGGCTCAAAGTGAATTCTGCAGAGAAAATAAGTTAAGGAAAAACTACTTAAGGAAGGCTCTGAAATAGACTGTCATATAAAGGTAAAGTTGACTTGTTTTTAAAAAATCATTTTTATTTGCATGCTGTAGACGAGGGAAGGAGACAGTATTCCATCTTTCGGAAGTCAACCTTATGTATCTACAGTCACAGTCATGGGTAAGCCTTCAAACACTTAAGCATTGTTGAAAGGATTATCGCCATTGTTCATTATGGAAAGGGAACAGGGGTTAGGAGTTTTAACCAGAGTTTTGGATGAAAGGGAAGAATTTATTGTCGATAGGGAAAGGAACATTTGTAACAGTTGGAAATGTATCAGTCTCTAAAGAGAAGTTGTGGTAGTGTAATTTACAGGGAAATGACGTTCTGAATTTTTGCAAGTCTTTTTCATATTATTTCATTATTGAGCAAACTTTACCATTTCCAGAATTTGTTGAATGGTGCGCAAGCAGTGATTCACCTTCTGAAAGAGTCATCATGAGTCATACCACTTACAAAATACTTTGTAATATTGATGCAAAATCCATTCGTGGAATACTTAACCTACCTGATAATTTCCCTGACAATTGTGAGTCTATGAATGAGTCGGTCCTAGTCGAAATGTACAAAAGTTGTAAAATCGAAGTTAGATGCAAATTTTTGTCCAGTATTATTAAAGAGGGTTAGTCATTAGAGGGAATTTTTCTGCCATATAATGTTAAAATTTTCAAAAAATATGTACAGTTGGTCATGTCTTTAGTCTGTCAAATTTTGGGTCTAGATGATGATATTCATATTACCGAAGTTGTTTTAGGTTTCTTATTACAAATGAGTTCGATTGATCCCGAGTCTCATTTAGTCCATTATTTTAGTCAGGATGAGTATTTGGCTGAAGTCATCCATGTCCAATTAGTTGAATTTCCAAAGGCCAGGTTTTTCAAATATCATTCATACTTATTGAACATGTTGTTGTGTCCAAATGTATCAGAGTTACAATTCCTGTCCACTATTTTCTCTCTAGATCTTCCAAAACAAATCAATATGTTTGAGTTTGTAAATACCATTATGTCCAAGATGTACAAGTTGTTGTTCAAGGAAGTATTACCAAGAGTATTAGAGGAAATGAAACTCATGCTGTAGTCATCCTCAGAGGACAAAATAGGAGACTGGTTCTTATAGAAATATTTTATTGTTTTGAGGGTGTATGGTTTCACTGGGGAACTGTACAAGTTACCTGTTTTTCTGAATCCTAGAATTTTTGTACTTGAGTTCATGAGGAAAAGATTATGTGCAGAGGAGGATCATTTTGGATCATTCAAGAAGTCTTCTAATATTAAATTTCCCCTTAAAGTCGGTCCATTTATTTTCAAAAACAAAAGTGCCTTGATGATCATGGAAAAGTTATTAGAAATTATGGATTTCAAGAAAGAACAAAGAATCAATTATGATCCACATCATATAATTTCTCGAAGGAAGCAATCAAATAAAAACAAACCATTGGATCATCAGGTTGTTGAAGGTTTAGAGGAAATAGCCAATTTGTCTTGTTTTGTAGAAAGTCCAGGAATTGATGAAAGTAGGAGCAGTGAGTTTATTACAGCAGTTCAAGCACTTGAAAATCCTATCATTCTGAATAAGAGAAGTATTTCTGAGATGGAGGATATGGATGTGGATCAAAACAGTTCATATAAAAAGATTAAAACACATTCCCAGGATGATCAAGTTTCAAGAGAAATAATTTCAGAAGATTCAAAGAAAATAGTTTTGTTCCCGAAGAAGTCGGTACAAATGCATCATTATTTCTTTGCAGGAGACGGTAATGTAGATCCCAGTTCAGGTTTCAAATCCAAAGCAAAGTTAGTGTCAAGTTATGCTGGAAAATAGACGTAGTCATCGAAGGAAACATAAAATATACTTCCTCGAGTTGGAAGTCTAGTCAATCAAAAGACATCACTGATTTCCACTCGAGATGTGGAGAGGAACACCTTAAAGTTTGCTATGGTTAGTGATAAAAAAGTACCTGAGATGGAAGTAATATTAGATAAAATTAGTGTCCTTGACAAGATACAACTTCACAAGCAGACGAGGGATATTATTTATTCAGATTTATTACATGCTGTTATGAAAGTTAATAAACTGCAAACCCTTGTAGATAAAATGGAAGTCCAATTAAAGCATGAGAAAGTAGAAAATAAAGAAAACTTGATCCAAATAAAAAAATTATAGGGAGATGTTATAATCTTGGGAAGTGAACCAGGAAATGCACAGGCCACCAAGAAGATTTTAGAAGAAAAAGACAATACTATCCAAGTGTTTAAAAAGAAGCTTAAAATCCCAAATTCCGAACATGCTCAGTCCCCAGAGTTATTTATATTGCAAGATGAAAAATATAAAGTTTACCAAGAAATGATGGACTACAAAGGCAAAGCATTGAAACTGCAGGAAGAAAAAAGAAAATGGGAAATGGAAAAAGGTGAATTGATGACCCAGATTTCAAAGTTAAAAAAGGATTAGAACGATGAAAAGGAAATAATGGAAGAGCTGATGAGCCAGACTCTTGCTGATATAGATTCAAAGTTAAAAAATGATTAAAACGATGAAAAGGAAATTATGGAAGAGCTGGTGAGCCAGAATCTTGCTGATATAGATTTATCTCTTGTGAATATTGAAAAACCTTTAAGTGAATTTTCTGCTAATGATTTATTAGTGCCTATGTCACAGGTAAGTTTGAAGGATGTGGATATCAAGGAATTGAAGGAAGAAAGTGAGAGAATTAAATCAGAATTGGCTAGGATCATTGAAAATAAGAATAAAATATTAAATGATAAAATCCAGTTGTAGAAAATGTTTAATGAGTTGAAAGAAAGAAGCACGGGGAAAGCTCCTCTACAAGGAGCTAAGCACATAATTTGGGATACATTATCTGTGGAAGTTACTAAGTTTAGGCACTATCTAAATTTTATTGATGATCAAAGTGCATTAGTTAATTTAGCTACTCAAATACTAAAGTTGGCGAACGAAACCATGGAAAAGAATCCTTTAAACACAGCTCAAAATGCTTTAAAGTTTTTGAATTCTTTAACATATCAAAAGTTGCAGGAGATTGGAATTAAGGATAGAGTAGCTATTGTACTATGGTCAAAGAAATTTATTAACAAACATTAGCTCATGATGGTGGTGCAAGATAAAGCAAATGTAATGTCTTCACAAATAAATGATTTCAGATGTGCTTTTAAGGAGTTTTTTGAAGACGGCCTCCCTTCTTTCTGGGACGAAGAGGGAAGATTATTTTCTCAAGAACATTATCATAGTCTGTTAGTACAAAACTGCATGGACCATTCCAAGTTTGAATACTTGGTAAAAGGACTGACTGGGAAAATCATCATAGAGAAATTAACAGAGGATTTCGAAATATTACGAAAATTCTTGATCGTTAGAGGAGGATTTCCCAAGTATCTTATGATGCCTATGTGGATCTGGAAGTATCTATCAGATAAATCACAGAATATGACACGCCAAGTGCAGAACAATGGAGGACTGTGGAAAGATTCAGGAAGACCAAGTATATTCTTCATCCTTGAGAACAAGTGTTCCACGTTGTGGAGCTGCTTATTCAGGCCTTGCTATCACCAAGTTGATTATAATTAAATGATCTGTTATTAGAATTGAAGCATGTAGTTTCTTCCTAGTTGTTAGGGATATAGTTACAAAAAACTTTGATTAACAGATTATTCAGTTATTGATCTTCTTGGGAAGAAGTTATTTATTTATATATTTGAATTTACTTGATGTATTTGGGGTTGGAACCCATATGTTTGATCTATGTTTTTTTTGAGGACATATAATTTTTGAAATAACAAAGTCAAATGCTGGTTGATCATCAGAGATTCCTATGTAATTTCTGTTACAGTCTATGCCTTTCCTTTCTATGTGATTGTCTTCTTAGTGCTTACATTCCATTTTGTTTTCTTCATATCTGAAGCGTAGTGTTGAATAGTTCAGAATTCATGCTTGTTATGCTCTGGCTATTGTTTTAGATATGTCATAAATATTTCTACTAAAGTTGATATGGAATTCATCTTATGATGCTCTATATTGATGGATTGTTCATGTTTCTTTCTCATTCGCCTGAAATCAAAGAATGACTGTAAGTGGATGGCTATCTTGCCTTTGTTGAAATCCTATATATGAAATCTTTGTATTATCTTTATCTATTTGAATCCATTTCCCAATGGTTATATGTGTTGTTTAAACCATCTACATAATTTTAAAGTATTGATTCATATATCTAGCCCTGTTAAATTTATATTTGAGAGATCCCTCTCTGGAAAGAAAAGCCAGTTTCTTTTTGAAGTGGTTTTTAATGTTACCTATAGGATTTACCTTTTACAACCTAGGTACATTCTGAGTGATAACACTCGGCATCTCTTATAGAGTGTGAACGAAAGCATGGACCCATTCATCTGTGGTTCGCAATGCCCATAAAGTAGGACACTTGATCAAAAGACTGGTGGGATCATTCTATCCGCCATATTTCCCAGCATGACAAACCTCTAAATCGTTGAAGTGCACCATCATAAATCTTCGACACTGTTCCCAATCATGGATCAACTGTTTCTGTGTCACCCACCATTGAGCTAGAGTAGCCTTTAGTGCTACATCGAGGGCCAGTATCCTTTACAATTCAAAAACTTTCCCTTTGAATTATTGAAAGAACTTTGATAGTCTCGGTAGTCCTTCATAAATGGGTAAATCTATAGTCTCAGTTGCAACATGCCAGAGAGACTATGTAATCAACTTGCATTTCCTGAATGATACTTCATGCAACCTATTCTAGCAATTTTCCAGAGCATCATCAGAGTCAAAGGACACAGAACTTGCATTGTGCCATCCAAGTTCACCATTGACAATAGGATGGATATAGTCTTCAGAGATGTTATAAGTGTGATCGCAACTTCTACTGAATTCATCCCTCATAATTTCAATATATCGACATCCCTCCTGAGGGTCCATAGGGGCAATGACCCTGACATAGTGGCTTTCAAATTTCATAACTTGTTTTTTGAAGTTGATAATCACCATGCTATCATTATCCCATCCAATCCCAAGAAATGCAGGATAAGAACCACCATCTTCAACTACTTCTATCACATCAAAGTCAGCATGTGTTTTCATACCTGCAATGTCGACAACCAAGTTTGAGATGCGACCAATGGGATGAACCTTTGCTTGATTTGCTAGTCGCAACTGAACTGGTGACCATCCCAATGCTGGCTTTCCCATCAATTTCTAGGTTTGGGTGGTCAGAATGTTTACATATGATCCAAGATCTAGAATGACCAAGTCAATCTCATAATCTCTGATCTAGATATTCATCCTCATCTCCTTTCCTGTCTTCCTATTTTGCAAAGAATTCACTGCAGAATCCTTCAACTTCTTATCTGGGTAGTGCAATAATGTCTCAAGTTCAACAAGGGTGTCAGGGTCCCTTTCCAGTGACAGAAAACCCTCAAAGAACTATCACAAGGTACCATGATGCCGCGATGGTCCTTCCTCCTTTTCTTGCTAGTGAGACGAACTTGCTGCCATGGTCCATCATCTCCAGTTGTCGCACCGGCACAAGTGACAATCCCAACATCGACATCTTTCATTCGTGGTTCGGCTTGAATTGTTGCAACTATTGGTCCTTGATTCGTTTTCAATGGTGGGTTTTGATTCAATAGTTGATTCATCGGCTGGTTCTGAGTCTGAGGTGGGTTCCAAGTCTGAGTCCGTAATGGGATCTGGTTCTGCATTATCGGTTGGTTATGTACTTGGAACGTAGGATGATTATGATTCTACACATTTTGCAACTGAGGAATGTTTCCATCCTGCCATTTTGCAATCAACTGAAGGCAATTTTCAACATTATGATCATCGGTCACATAGTATGTACACTTCACATGAGGGTACTCCCTTTGATAGTTCCCGAATACTCTATAGGTATAATACTAGATTGATTCGCGACCTCATCCTCCTCCTCGACCAAAGCCTCCTCCTTGGCTTCTGAATTCCTCGTAGAATCCTCCTCGAAATCCTCCTTGTTGAAACTACGGTTGAGCCATCTGTTGCTACAATGGGTTTGGTTGTTGCTAGACATAGTGTGTAGCTTGAACATATTGTGGCTGAGACTAAATGAGTAGCACCTGATTATATTGTGGTCGCGGTACATACTATGGTTGTGCTACAATTTGTGGCAGAGGTGCAAACTGTGGCTGCGCTGTAAACTGTTGCTACAGTTGCATGGGGATAAAATGCACTAAGGGTGGTGGTGTATACTGCACCTGCGCTACTGCTTGTAGTACTTGTGGCTACACTTGCATTTCCTGAGGGTCCTCAACTTTCACAAAATATGAATCATACATCCTTTCCTAAACAAAATCATAAGCTTGGCAGTTTTTATCATCATGTCCTATTGACCGACAAAATATACAGCACAGATTTTCTACCTTGGTAACCATCTTCTGCATGTAATCATAGTTCTCATGTCGATTCCCATAGACCTGAAATATGAGACACCATGGTATACCAGTATATCTCAATGGGTTTGGGGCTCCTAATAGCAAATAATTCTAGAATGTCGGACATTTGTCCTTGGTATGTTCGTTTGCATGGAAATAGGTGCACCAAAGATCATCACGATATTTCTTGGCCTTTTTAATATCTTGCAGTTGGAGCGTCAAATTTCCCAAATGTGCTTGAATCTAGTTCATTCTGATCATGGTTTCTCCTACTAGCGATGCCTTTAATTTCATCATGGTCTCCAGAGCCTTGATCTATGTCGCAATATTTTGATGCATTAGTGGTTGTCTGATATGCGTGACAAGCACGGTGATGAAACACTCCTTGTGTTGAACATCACTCATCTAAAAACATACCCGAGCCATCAATGTCTTAAACCACTGATCAAAATCCCAAATCATTTCATTCGGGAATTGTTTGATATCTTTCAATTCAGTGATGTACTGAGCCTTGTAATTCGGCTTCCTGAATTCCTCAAATAACCCCGTTTGGATCTCATCTAGTGTTTTCGTGGTACTGCCCTAAGGACTCTAGGTGAATCTCATGAAACATTCCAGTGCACGGCCTCTAAGAGTAGTTTCTAGCTGGATTTTCTTGACATCATCATCTACAATCTGTCGAGAAATCCATATCACTTCACACAAGAACCAGTATTGGTCTGGGTCGTTTGTCTCCTTTCCATGAAATATTGGTAGCTTCATTTCGTCACCCACCATTCTGGGCCTTCTTCCTCTTGCTGTTGCTTTATTGCTAGAATGTTGCTAACATGTTGGGAAAGTTGATGCAAAATCTGTATTTTTTCCTTGTGGTGGAGTAGTGTGTGGAGGTGTGGGCATGTTACTACTGGGATTTGATCCTCTCATTCTTTCGGGCATAACCTGGGCCTGGTCATCCTCGTCGTCACAAAAAGGTTACTTCGTCCTGTGTGGTTGTTCCTCACAGCATCACACTTCGATTGCAACTGGACCTTCTCCCATACTCTTCCTCTTCTCTCAAAACCTTGCTCCTCCCCTTGTACAACCACTTGTTTCCTCAGTGACCTATGACATTCTCACCAGAACTCATGCCCATCTTCCCCTTACCTTTCCATGCATCTCCCCCCTTTGGTCATGGTGCCTACATCCACACACCAGAGTTCCACTACTCTTGGTCCATCTTCAGAATACATTTTTCACAGAACAAATGCTTAATTGACAGCTGCAGTGACAACAAGAATCTTCCTCATGGTCCACTAAATAACTCCCTTTCTTCTTCACTAAATGACTTATTGGTATCGAATGCAAACTCAGTAATGTAGACTTCCAATATACTGTCCAACCACTCTTCAACAACCCATGACACCTTATTGTCTGTTTCTTGTAATTCTTGGATTAGCTCCGGGGTCCAGGATGTCGGCTCTCCTCCTTGGAAGTTTGTTTTCTTAGAAGTGAACTTTTCCAGCCACTCATGAAAGAGGATAGGAAACTCACAAAAGAACCATTCATGAGGACTGTCATGGATATATCTATCCAATCAATGGCCCGTCAACAACTTTAGATTCTAATTTTTGGCTTCAGTAAATTCTCGCAACTTTAGATCAAACCACCCCCGGATCTCTGGTCGAGTCGGATGCCAAAACATATCCTCCCTTTAATCGCAACTTGGTCCTGACAACGCAACCATTAGTTGGTGAAACCCACCAACAAAGCCTCATTGACAGGGGTTCTCACTCTGTCGATGCCCAACCAGTGTGGTCTATCTGAGCACCAGCCCAGACAGGTTTTACCTTTCCCAGTAACATCCACAAAGAGGACGAAGTCTCACTTGAGATGTTCAAGGGAGAGCTGTCATAACTGAGTTTTTGGCAGTGAGGATGAAGGATATGGGGATCTGAAGGGGGGACAACATAACTATTGGATCCAGAACTATGAAGTTGACATTAGCTCATTTCCACAACTACAGAGTGCATCATGCATTTGTCACAGTATCTCTAGTGTAGCAGCATCATGATAAAATAGATCGCAGCATCATAACAGATTAGATCATAGAAGGAATAACAAATAAGATTTGTGGAACAACTGTCATATCATATTAATCTTGCACAAAGGATCCAAAATACACAATTATTCTCCAAAAATGGAGGCTGGATACATCAGGAAAAACCCAAATATATCATAGATACAACAAGAAATTCTCCAAAACCATAAACTCATTGCACTAGACGTCATGCGACAATCATGCTCCAGATAATTCCTATTCTCAAATCTATTATAGTTGATTTTACCACTCTAGGTGAATCACACTTGTATGGCCTTCCCCTATCCCTTTGCATACTCCTTAGACCCCTTGGACCATTTTTTGTCGTTTGATGTTTCCTTGACCATCCCTAAAAACATGTGAAAATTAGTACACGCGACTTTTAAACCCCTAATTGCGTGTATACGTGGGTTTGACCCCTAAAACCCCGTACATCGAGATGTGTGCATAATCCAAATCCTTTTGGAGTTTTCCTTGACATGGATCTGACTCACTTAACTCCTGGCCTTCCCTATGCCTTGAGATCGCTCGGATTCGACCTTTCATTACCCCTTTGAAAAGCTATATAAGGAACTCTATGGTACATTGAAGGCATATGAGAGAATTGAGAGCAAAGAAACTATAGTCCATTGTTGCTGGAACTTGTGCTTGAGTCTGCATCCCTTTTTCCCTTGGAGCACTTTTGTGTTCTTCCCAAGCTTTCCTTTTTCTTGTGAGCTTACTATCGAGAGATGGAGGATTGAGGTGGTGGGCGCCTGAGTGGGGGATTCAGTTTCTCCGATTCACAGACGTGCCAACAGAGGTTGTATCCACTGTAATCTCTGATTTTATATTAATAGAAATATCTTTTCCTGTCCAATAATGTATGTTTGAATGAATATTTTATCCATGGATGTTCTCAAATGCTTATAAATTGTTGATTATATATGCTAGAATAGATCTAACATAAATATATATAGTATGCTTGTATTGTTTACTTGTTGTTGAGGAGGTAATCTATCAAGTTAAGCTGAAGTTGGAAAGCTCAACAGGGATCTACTTCAACCGTCTGGAATAAGGTACGAGGTCTGATCCTTTAGTGTTAGATATTTAATTTCTATTGCATATTGGAAAGGATTGATTTCTGGAGTCAAGCTATTTGTTGTGGTACCCCAAGCCATAGGAATTTCTCTCTGTAGCAGAATTGGAGACTCCGTTGGGGAGTTCCTAGTAGTTGTCCTTTGGGGGTTTTCTATTGGCATTTAATGACTTTGAATTGCTCTTTCTCTCTTGTTTCTGTGTCGGGTCTGGGGGCATGTTTGCCTGGTAGTGTATGATTGGTGTGAAGTTTGCCTCAACTTGTCTTTTTACCTTGATTTTTATGCACATTTCTTCCTGTACGTGAGTTTTGAACTCATAGTCGCGTATACACGTGGTTTCTCTGCCATTTCTGCATATACATGCGGGTTTACTATGAATAGTCACATATGCCATTAGTTTTTCCTTTTAGAGGAAGTTTAATGGTTGTTGGGTGAGTTGTGATGATTGCTAAGTCTCCTTTGATACTGCCAGAGTCTGTATACACCTCTGTTTTTTACCAGAGATGTTTTTTTAGGGTAATTTTTGTTTTTTAAGAATGTTCTTGTCATTGCATTTTTTATTTTTTGTTTTGGGATTAGTGCATTAGACTTCTTTTACCTTAGTGCTTTGCGTGAGTGCTACTTGAATTTTCTTGCAGAGTTTGGGGGTTGTAGAATCATTATTTTGCTTTTTATATCTCATTTTATTTCAAAAAATCTAAAAATATTTGCTTATCATCATGCATTGCATTTTGCATTTTGCATAGTACTTGCACTAGATTTGCTTTGGAGTATTAGTTAGGATTTCATATAGGAAAGATTTCATTTATCATTTGAAGAAAATTGTGCATTATAGGTAGTAGCATACCCTATTTTTATGGACACAATGCATTTGCATTGATTGTTAGGTGTGCATTTTACTTCATGTTGTGTCATAACACCATTAGTTGCACGGCCATATCCCTCTTTTGAGTAATAAAGCCAATTAAAATCAATGCTTAATTAAAATGAACTACACTATTATATTTGATAGGGTTCACCAACAATATTAGGTTTTAGGGTCTTGGAATAGTTCCTTGTGAGTAAATTCTCCAAGACCACTAAACAACAACATGTATGTGTCTGTCCAGGTGAGTGTGTGAAATCCTTGGTATAACCAGTGTTTCTTAGGATCCTCCTCTCAAAAGGGAGTTTAAGCACGAGGCAGTGTGAGTGTTTATTCATTGGGATGACCCCTAGTCATAACTGAGTAGCACTGGAGATATTTCCAGGATTGTATTCGTATCTGGGGGCTCTTTCGAGAGTTTCAGGCTTTGCTACCCTACACATATGGTCAATCCCTCCTGCAATTGTCTGCCTGACCATTGATTATATTGAGGTGACCTTAGTGGCATTACCTAGGATAACGAGGGGGTACTTTGTAGGGGTTATTCTGCAAGTGTCCCGGCCAGGTTGGGGTTGGATAGCACAGTCTCTTTACGCGTTGAAGCTGGGAGCCACATTAATTAGTTACATACCTTTGCTTGTTGTGTATGGGAGTCTCAAGCCTCTCCTAGGCGAGACATGCCTGCTTCATTTGGGAGCTCACTTATCCTACCCTTGATTGCTTGTATTTGGCTTTAGATTTTATTGGTGATTGCTCTGTGCACGTTAGCTTGCCTAGGGTTTGCGTAGATAGAGAGTCTTTTATATTTTTTGAGTCATTGTGGATTTGGGTGTGGCTCCTCGTCATTCTCGTTGTTTAGCAAGACTTCCACCTTCTACATCTCCTCCTCCTTTGGGAGTGAGAAATAGACAGTCCAGGTGGACTACTTCGGACATTGATTCACACACCATGGGAGACCATATAGAAGGTATTCCTAAACCACCTTCTCCAATTCATGTGGAAGATGGGGAGTTTACTCCTAACTATGATCCTTCAACCGAATTGACTGAGATAGGTCCTGTGATTTCTGAGATAGGAACCTTTCATGATAGACCTACTTACTTTAGGGTTGATTCCCCATTGACGCATCGCCGGTATGGAATTCCAAAGGATGACGAGACTCCTTTTGAACCCATGAGCACTAGTTATGGTAGTTATGGTATGTGTGGTTTTCCCACACATGATTTGGCATTTCATGTTGAATCTGAGTTCGAGCCTAACACTATGCCTGGGGGCACTCTCATTCCTTACCATGTAGAGAGGTTTGGGAGCACTAGTCACATTGCACTTTCCATCCCGGTGGTGGAAGCTACATCACATATTCCTACTAGGTCTAGGGTTAGTGATCCTATTAGGACACCAGATCTGAGACGAGTGATTATAGGGAATAGTACTACATAATTACACAGATCCCTTTGTCCTTTGTCCCTAGTTCTTTGAATGTTCACCCTCCACCTCATTCACGTGGTCCTTCGGGCCGGAACATTGCTGTGAGTTATGTCCATACTACGGTTACTAGACCATTTGTGTCTCAGCTTCATGCACCGCTTGTTTTTTTGGGAGGTCATGTTCATACTTCTAGAGGTCACATTCCTACTTCCAGAATGTATATTCCTACTTCTGGAGCATATGTTCCTACTTACGGAGTGTCTCATGGGATATATCATGCGATGACTTATGGACCCTATTATGAGATGCAGTATGGATAGGGTTCTTCACCTTATGGGGGCGGGTATAAACAACCTGTTTACTCTCCAAATTACGACTTTGTAGCTCTGAATAGTCAAGGTACACCACACTATGGTGCTTCCATGCCACCCTATATGGGTCAAACGGGAGGAGGGCACTATGGCATAGGCCATGGTGGTAATCAGACCTATGTGAATCAAAACTATCAGGGAGGGGTCCATCAACCTCATCATCCTAGGCTCCCTTTCCTCACAACACTGAATCTTCCTGACTTGTCAAGATTGACGAACGATCCTGTAGCTCATGACCTGGCTTGGCTGGCTATCCCTACTAAGCTTCCCTCGGACATACCCAAATTCAAGGGAAAACCAAGAGAGGATCCGAGCGAACATGTTACTACCTTTCACCTATGGTGATCTTCGAATTCCTTACACCAAGACTCCATCTGTTTAAGGCTGTTTCAATGCACCCTTAAAGGGCCTGCCGTGAAATGGTATATAGAGCTACCTAGGGGGGCATTCGTTTTGTTCGATGACCTAGCGATGAATTTTCTTAACCACTTCCAACTACCAGTGTGTTATGACATTGGTACTAAAATCTTGTCGACATTTCGGTAGGATAAGGCCACACATATCTCGGATCATATCCAAGAGTGGCATAGATGGAAGAGGTTAATTAAAGCCTTTATACCACTGGAATTCCTCCTCGAATGGTTCCTTAAGTCGTTATTGCCATATATAGCGAAGGATGTTTCTACATTCGGAGTGCAAAATGAGGAACAAGCAATTTTTAGGGCGCAAGAACTGGACTTGATTTATGTTCAGTCTGGTTTGTTATATGAGATCATTCCCAATGCTCTGCATTCTAGTTTCGACCCCAAAGTTAAACTTGGACCACATGCCAATGGCATTGTTGGTTGTGCAAGTGCTAAACCTGCGGATTCGGTTGCAAAACAAGTTAGTCAATTGTCAATCAACCAATCTGCTTCAGGAAAATCCATGGCTTCGTCTCAACCTGCCCAAATGGTGAGTGTACTTTCAGTGCAATCGTTAGACCAGAAGGGTAACCAGAAGCCCAGATGGAATAAAAAGAAGGGTAAGAATAATTGTAAGGGTGGGAGCAGGAATGAGAATGTTAATAATAATGACAAGAACGCGCATAATGCTGGGGGGGACAAGAAAGCTAAACGTAAGGTTAAATTCCCTTGCAAGTTGTGTAAGGATGATCACCTCACTTACTTGTGCCCTCATATCGATGAATCCTTGAGATTCTTGGCATAGGGACTAGCTGTGCTAAATAACCCTTTACCTCACAATCAAAATATGAACTTGAGGACCCATGATCAGTCTGGTGGTGATCAAGATACGCCGGAGGGTAGTGGTCATGGTTGCATTAACATGGTATGTGCTGCAAAACTTGTGACCCATGCAAAGGACTATGGTTCGTCACAACCCAGCCCAAGAAAGGAACCTGGTCCACCAGGGTCTCCTTTGCATATTGATAAACCCGTGGATAAACCTGAAGCTGCACCTCACATTCCTAAGGGAGTCCTTAAGCATTCGGGGCACAATCCTAATGCTCGAGCCGCCTAGAACTATTCAGTTGTCGAGGATTTGGGCCACACTCCTTGTGCAATGTCTGCATTGGAAGTGCTTTAGAGTTGTCCTTCACAAAGGAAGGATTTATTTCTGCCCTTGGTGTGAATGATGATGATTCTTCCTCTGTGATTAAATTTGAAACCACAGGACTTCAGCCTCGCTTGCCTTACTATGTGTCTCTTTTGATTCACGAAGAATGTCTTAAAATGAACGTCAAGCACACTATGATTAACAAAGGCGCTGCCACTTCTGTGATGTCTTTACCATGTTGGAAGGGTTTAGGTTCCCGTGAGCTGTCTAAATCAGTGACCATGTTAACTGCATTCGATGGAATATTGTTTAGGCTGCACGGGATCCTTCCTTCCCTTAAGGTCCATTTGGGAGGGAAGACCATTGCGATAGACTTAGAGGTGGTTGATGCACCCCTTGACTACAGTCTCTTTTTGGGTAGGAATTGGATGTACAGTATGCAAGCCATTTCTTCTTCCCTATTTCGCATTGTATGCTTTCCATTTAATGGGAAGATAGTCACGATTGATCAAACGTCATTCAAGAATCCATCTGTTACCACATCTTCAGGAGCTTCGATCCCAATCGTTGAACACTCTCAGCCAGCAACTATGAGTGTGGGTGTAGGCATGTATCCATCCCTCATGGGAAGATTTAGTTGTCCTAAACTGATCCTTATGATAGGGTCTAGTTCTGATGAGGCTTCGACATCTATGAGATCGGTGTATTTTCACCCGAGTCATATGAAAGATCCTTGGATTCTTCCTACACCGAGTACTCCGAGTGAGCCCATCATGACGAACGTGTTATTTCCTGCAACTATGATAGCTTATCAAGATAATCTTGAGTGTGTTACAGATCCCAGTCTTTCTTCTTCACGGACAGAGGAGGAGGACCCTTATGTGCTACCGGCATGGGCAGTGTAGTCTTCTCACACGTACAACTGCCTTGATAGTGTTTTCCCTTTAGATGAAGCGATTATTGAGGCCATGTCGATATTTGAGCCACCATGGGAGGAACTCCATCATAGATATTAATTTCTTCCCGAGCTTGACCACTTGGAGCGTGAGGAATTTAGGGCGGTTCTTAGTGAGAGAGTTGGTAGTCCTATGGTTCCATTAAGATCTCTTGGTCCGATGGATGATAGAAACATGGTAAACATATCTTCAATGATCCCTATCAATATCTCTCATGATCCTGGCAGGATAGAGAATGTCTATATTGGGGCAGAATGTTCCCATGCTGAGATTCAAGAATACACCGAGTTGTTTAAGGAATTCCATGATATCTTTGCTTGGTATTATGATGAAATGATAGGTATCGAACCTCGTATTGTTGAACATGAGATTAAGACTTATCCCATTGTTAAGCCTATTCAACAACGCTTGCGTGCGGTGAATCCTAGGAAAGCACCCGCAATTAAGGCAGAGATAGAGAAACTGTTGAAAGCCAGTTTTATCTATCTCATTCCCTTGACAGAGTGGGTTTCAAACCCTGTTCTAGTGGATAAGAAGCATGGAGTGATCTGAATATGTACTGATTTCCGTGATTTGAATTGTGCCTGTCCTAAGGACAATTTCCCCACACCATTTATTGATCAGATTTTGGATGAGTGTACGGGTAGCAAGGTTTTTTCCTTTATGGATGGCTTTTCCAGATATAATCAGATACAAATTAAACTGGAGGACCAACATAAGACTGCATTTATTTGTCCTTGGGGAATGTTTGCATATCGAAAAATGCCTTTTGGCCTTAAGAATGCCAAAGCTACTTTTCAGTGGGCAATGACCTTGATCTTCCATGATCTCAAGTCAATTATCGAAGTATTTTTGGATGACCTTGCTGCTCATTCTCGTATGAGAATGCATCATTCCTATCACTTGAGATTGGTATTCAAAAGATGGCGCCATTATTTGGTTAGGTTAAATACTCATAAGTGCATCTTTTGTGTGAAGTCAGGTTTCTTGTTAGGATTCATCGTTTCTAAAGAGGATATAAGAGTCAACCCTTTGAAGGTTGAGGCAATACTTCAATTGTCTCCCCCAAAAAATATTCGTCATCATCAATGTTTGCAAGGCATGGCAAACTTCTTACATAGATTTGTTGTTAATTTTTCCAATTTGACTAGAGGCTTCATGCGTCTTTTGAAGAAGGACACCACCTTTTGTTGGGATGAGTGAGCCTAAGAGTCCTTTGATGCACTCAAGCAAGCCCTAGCATCGGCCCTAGTAATTAATCCCCCAGGCTATAGCCGTGATTTTTTACTTTATGTGGCTGCGTCCATGGAGAGGATTGGTATGGTTTTGGTTCAAGAGGATGAGGAGCTCCAAGAGCATGTCATACACTATCTGAGATGGAACCTTATTGACGCAGAGATTCATTATTCTCATGTTGAGAAGCTTTCTTTAGCTACTGTACAAGCGATTTAACGATTGAGACATTATATTCTCCTTTGCTAGACCTTGGTTGTAGCCCATGTCAATCCATTTCAATTCATCCTCACTCGAAGGATGATTGGGGGAAAATATAATAAATGGATTGTCATCCTACAAGAATTCGATCTCGAATTTGTTTCGGCAAAATCGAAGAAATTGTTAATTTTTGCAGAGCTTATATTGGATTTCCCAAGCGAGGCCAAGGAGTTGGTTTGTGAAGATACGTTTGTCTATGAACACATATTCTTAATCTCAACTTTAGACCCATGGTATGGGGATATCATTATATATTTACAAACATTGAAGGTCGCTACTCACCTCTCACGGGATGAATGACGACGATTACGTCAAGTGTCTAAGAATTACCTCATAGTGGATAACACTTTGTACCGTCGTGGGGTAGATTCCATTTTATGATGTTGTTTAACTCATGAAGAGGCTGAGGTAGTTCTAAATGATTTCCATGGAGGGGTGTGTGGTGGTCATTTATCTGGGCTTTCTACAGCCCAAAAAATATTAAGAGAGGGTTATTTCTGGCTGTCGATCTTTAAGGATTGTGTAGATGCGGTCAAGAGGTGCCACCCTTGCCAGGTGTTTGCATGTAATATGCACTCGAAACCTGCCCCGTCACATCCCATCATCACTGCTGGTCTCTTCACTAAGTGGGGGCTTGATTTTATGGATTGCAACCCAGCTTCAGCTAGGGGGAATCATCATATCATAGTGGCTATTGAATACTTCATGAAATGGGCTAAGGCTATGCCTACAGTTAAATCCAATGGTGAGACAACCATGCATTTTGTATTCAACCAGATTATAACGCGGTTCAAAATTCTGAAAGAGCTTGTCACTGAACATGGCTCACACTTTCAGAATCATATGATGGAAGAGTTGGCATCAAAGTTAGGGTACAAACAAGAGCATTCCTGCTCTTACTACCCTGAAGCGAATGGACAGGTAGAAGTAGTGAATAAATCATTCAAATCCATTCTCCAATGAACCATCACACAAAGCAAGAATAATTGGCACATCATGTTATATCCTGCTTTGTGGGCATATAGAACTGCTGTTAATACTACCATGGGTTTTTCTCCATATCAACTTGTACATGGAGTGGAGTCGATATTGCCGGTTGAATGCGAGATTCATTCTTTGAAGCTAGCCGTAGAACTCTTACTAGACACTTCACCATTGGAGGAGCATTTGGTCCACCTTGATCGACTTGATGAGTAGCGTCGAGATTCCCTAGTGGCTCTAGAAGTAAATAAGCATCGCATAAAGGTGCAGTACAATAAGTCTATCTGTCCAAGGAGGTTTAGTGAGGGAGACTTGGTCCTTTTGTGGGATCAACTGAAAGAACCCTTGGGGGCAAGAAAGTTTAACCCCAAGTGGCATGGTCATTACATCATTAAATGTGTGTTAGAGAAGGGTGCTTATGAGTTAGTGGATTATGAGGGAATGGCCTTGGAGAAGCCTAGAAATGGGCTCTATCTCAAGAAGTACTATGCATGATTTTTAGCCCAGGCTTGTTATTGTATATTATTGTACATTTTTGCATAGTTAGGTCTTTTTCTTATAGTGATCGGGTTTGTGATTAGTTTCTCTTTCTTTTGGCAGATGTCAATGGAATCTTCCACCTACATAGGATTCACGGATGGTGCGAGCCATCACACTCAACACTCAGCCTCTGCTGCTTGGGTGATTTATACTCCTATGGGTTAGGTACTGTCTTTAGGAACCATATGTTTGCGGCCATATTCAAACAATGTTGTTGAATATAGTGTCGTTATTGAGCTTCTACGGGATGCCATTTCACATGGCGTTCTCTCTCTTGAGGTACATCTTGATTTAGAGTTAGTAGTGTCACAGCTTAATGGTTTGTACCATGTTGGAGATTCAACATTATTAAGAAGATTCTTACGTGTGAGATTATTAAAATGACAATTTGATAATATAACATACATACATATTCCAAGAATTAATAATCAAGTTGCTGACTCATATGCTAACTACGTGTTAGATTGGCATTTGTTTCATACACAATAAATTCATCACAAACACAAATTTTTACACATGTAAATAAATAAACCGATCACCATAAATTTTTTATATAACATCCAAAATGTGGTAATACATAGTGTCATGATACAAAAATGGGGCTCTCGAGCCACCAAGATATAATACACAGTAGTACAAAATGTATAACTCCCAGGTATCTAAGCCTGTGGAGGAGGAGGGGGGTTGTGATCATGGAAGGTCAATACGGCTCTAGCTAGCCGTTGGAATAATCGCATCCATGCTTGTGGTACACCTACCACCTGGTGCTGCATAGCCTCAGGCAAGTCCTCAACTTGCGCCATGGGAACCCTATGTGTCAGCCTCACAAAATTGGTATGAATGCTTTGGAGCGTCCGCTCCGCATCCACACCCATGATATCATCTCCTCTTCCCCTCCGTCTATGACGAGGGAATCCTTCAGGCCGCTGTGGTCCCACATCTGCATACAAATGGTAGATGTCACTATATATTGTCACACAAAAATATGTCTTTTGATTCCATATAATCAAAAAACACAAAAAATTAAATAACTCAAAAATTTAAAGAGAGGGTCGAGATTCGTTACCTATGTCACCATATGCCGATCTTGGTGGTAGCAACATGTCCAGGTCCCCCCAGAAATCAATCCCCGCATAGGGGTATTCATCGATGGTAACTATCTATCATCGCCACCATGGAAAGAACTCAGCTGGATAGGGGTTGGAAACCCTACCTTCCCCCAGTTTGTGCATCACATCTGCCCAACGATGTTGGGCCAGATATCGAACCCCATGAAGAGGAATGTCAACTCTAGGGCTCAATATTGAAACACGCTCGAAGAAAAATGTGCTCAATACGCTGTTTAACCCGAATTTCTGCACTCTACCCATCTTACACTCACTGAGCTAATGTTTCATGTTGCTCAGTAGCATAGTGCTCCAGTCATAGACCGTGGGTCTCATGCACTCCACGGCATAGAACATCAGAGACCGCGAGGCCTGGTGGAGTGAAGCCAAGCCTGCTATCCTACCTAATGTCTGTAGTATGGCCTTTAGGCCTAGTACCTATATTGAGTTGGTTGGGATCTGACTCCCCACCTTCTCTATGTCTGGATAGTAGTACACCACAATGTACTCATCGATAGTCAGGCCACCTCTGGGCCCACCACGAGAATGAAGGTTCACTACTTCCCCCCGTCGGGAAAGTCTAGTAATAAAGTATATGTCCTCCACCTCTATAGTGAGGGACATCCCATCTATCTAGAAGGACTTAGAGTCTAGATCCCAGTAATCCACTAGCATCTGCAATAGTCTTGGTTTGGCCCTCAAGCCACCAAGACACCAAAAATTGTAGAGCCCGCATGCACATAGAGCTTGTTGAGCCATTAGATCAGCCCTTACTGCGTCCTCTACCTCACCATGTTCATGCTCTTTCCATTCTAATACCATCCTACACAAAAAATTGCAAGTTTTCCCATTAGATTACTTAAAAAACCTCATGCGCAGCTGCATACATGACTGTTTTCCAAACAACCACATATGTACATGACTGTGAGGGAATTTTCTGCATATATCCAGCCCTATACGCGGAAAAACCCTCGATTTCTGCATGGGCTGCAGTGGCTTTTTTAGAATGGCCTAGAAACCTTAAATGACCATGGAATTTGATAAAAATTGCATCAAAATGGAAGAGAAGAGCATGGGTAAGTACCTGGAAGAAATGGTTGTGGATTCCACCGACTAGATCTCCTGGAATTCACTGTTGAAAATCTAAGCTCAATTGGGTAAAAATTTCAAATGTTTTATAATGTTTTGAATTTTTTACTAATTATAGAAATTTTTCAAATTTTTGAAAACTTTTACCCCCTTTCCTATAGTTTGGATGATTTCTAATCATTTTTTACCATTTTTGACCTAATTCATGATGTAGGAGACCCTTTTGAGTGCCATTTCAGTTGTTGGATTGACCCGTTTGTGCCGATCTCAGGTATCATGTCTAAATTGGCATATAGGTTAGGTTTCATCACCATTTTCATTTTGCATGACCTTATGACCGTTTCATCATAGCCTTAGGTACGAACCCACTCCATTATGTCACGGAACCTTCTTGCTGTTTTAGAAGTGGCATGGTATGAGTGGTAGAGCTTGACCTTACATGGGTACCCTAGTTAGTGCCTTATCTGCATTTGGTGCCCATGCTGATGTTTTGTCCTTTATGGTGTGGGAGTCCGTTGTATAGTACTGCCATGACATTTTGCAAGAGCCTCATACTCCTCTTGATCTTTTGCTGGCCTATTTCCCTCAGGACTCCCGTATGTCAAGTTGTAATTGCATTATCATGAGCTTTTCCTGCCTTATTGAGCTTTATGTCAGCTTCCCTGAGATTGTGTTTCAGACATATAGCCTGAGCTTGTCTCATGTCTAGCCATGCATAGCCATTTTATATATCCTTTGCATCTTGATTCCCCTTTTACTGGGAGGGGATTTACCCCTGAGTGTTGATATCCTACACGTGTCCTTGCATTGAGCATAGGTATGTTCCACTGCTTGGAACTATTTTGTTTTCCCCGATGACACTTGTCTTATCCTAGTCTATAACTATAAAGAAGTTTTATTCTTTTTCAAGCTTTTTAAATATTTGAAAAAGTCAAGAAAAAAAAAATCAAAAAACCAAAAAGCCGGACAAGGAAAGATGTTATCTTTGGCAGCTGTCGAGTCATGTCACCTTCGAACAGAGCATTGTATATCACATCCATTGGTTGGGTTTATAGTTTGACTTTAGGAGCTGTACTCATTTATCTAAGTTTATCTCCATCGACTGGTTAAGCTTCTAGTCCCCATGGAGCCTCTGTCGATGCCTCCTGTGTTGCAGAGATGTCCCAGTTTGTATATCGAGTCTATGCTGCCTTTATTCAGTCACCATTCGCCGTTATGCTCTTGTTTGAAGGAAGTTGAAACTTGAATTGGCCATTCCTCAGTTATCTTGACTTTGCATGTCGGCCATTCCCGGTACAGTTACTGGTTCGTGCACCTTATGATCGAGTCCTTCCACATTATACAGCTTTGTTAAGTACCTTGTGTTGGATGATGGGGGATACCTTAATTCCCTCCTTCCAGCGGATTTCATCCCATCAACTTCAGATCATTTATTCTGGAATTGGAATCTAGAGTCATTTTGAGTTCCTTGAGATTTGCAGTCATCAGTGGCAGGTTCTCTCGCCATCGACAGCCTTTGGGAGTACATCAATGTCCCCTGATCGATGGATCCTCTCAAGTGTTTGACCTCAACACATTTATTCACACTTGTTAGTTTTCACTCTAGTACCTTGATTCCCATTTTCATTATCGTTGGGTGATCTTGCGTCTGTTAACGGTATACATCAATGACCGGTAATCAAATGATGGACTACTATGTTCAACCTCGACACCTCTATTCACATAGTAGGACATGTACTCGTAGCGGTTTGTGTAGAATACCTTCCAGATTGGTGGCATATCTTATATGCTACCTCCTTGATCGTGTCAGTGTTCATGAGATTTCATCTCTCGTGACTTGATTCCAGTATATGTTAGGCATTTCTAGCTCTTATGGAGATCTTGATCCATTGTATATCTTCAGCCATTATGGAGATCATGGTCCTTTGTATATCTTCATCATGGAGATTCTAATCTATGTATATTGTACGTGGCGATGACCACTTATGTGATATCTTATATCATGCCTATTCATGGCCATTGTAATCTTATTTATCCAGGACTGCTATATGTATTTGCAGTTATGTGCAAAGTTGTATCATTGTACTATGTTGATTGGGTGGCTGGTTTTCCATTTGGGATTCTTCATCACTCCACTTCTAGGATGGATTTATAATGTATTTCGGCCATCGTATGACCCCTCTGACCTCACACATTAGGGGGCATCTGTTATAGCTGATTTTACCACTCTAGGTGAATCACACTTGTATGGATTTCCCCTATCCCTCTGCAGACTCCTCAGACCCCTTGGACCATTTTTTGTCCTTTGATGTTTCCTTGACCATCCCTAAAAACATGTGAAAATTACTACACATGACTTTTAAACCCCTAATTGCGTGTATATGTGTATTTGACCCCCAAAACAGTGTACATCGGGATGTGTGCATAATCCAAATCCTTTTGTAGTTTTCCTTGACATGGATCTGACTCACTTGACTCCTGGCCTTCCCTATGCCTTGAGATAGCTTGGATTCGACCTTTCATTACCCCTTTGAAAAAGCTATATAAGGAACTCTATGGTACATTGAAGGCATATGAGAGAATTGAGAGAAAAGAAACTATAGTCCATTGTTGCTGGAACCTGTGCTTGAGTATGCATCCCTTTGTCCCTTAGAGCACTTTTGTGTTCTTCCCAAGCTTTCATTTTTATTGTGAGCTTGCTATCGAGAGATAGAGGATTGAGGTGGTGGAGGCCCAAGTGGGGGATTCAGTTTCTCTGATTCGCAGACGTGCTGACAGAGGTTGTATCCATTGTAATCTCTGATTTTATATTAATAGAAATATCTTTTCCTATCCAATAATGTATGTTTGAATGAATATTTTATCCATGGATGTTCTCAAATGCTTATACATTGTTGATTTTATATGCTAGAATAGATCTAACACCAATATATATAGTATGCTTGTATTGTTTACTTGTTGTTGAGGAGATAATCTATCAAGTCAAGCTAAAGTTGGAAAGCTCAATGAGGATCTACTTCAACCATCTGGAATAAGGTACGAGGTCTGATCCTTTAGTGTTAGATATTTAATTTCTATTGCATATTGGAAAGGATTGATTCTGGAGTCAAGCTGTCTATTGTGGTACTCCAAGCCATAGGAATTTCTCTCTGTAACAAAATCATGCTGATGTTACTCTCTCTATTCAATTGCAAAACTAGTTCTATAAATAGGCTTGCGCCTTTACATTGAGGGTCCACTTCTAACTAACTTATAACCGCTAATGACCTATTGTGAAAAAATTTGGTTAAATAATATATAAAATATTCAAAACGGTTATTCTTCCACCCATCGCGTTGATCTAGCCTTGTGGGATACCGCATGAGCTTGTGTAGCTACCACAACGCTACGCAACTCACTTACCAAAACCCTTGCCAACAGTTTGGGTGTGCCACCTCTCACTTGAGGCACCACCACACCACCTATAGGCTCACCCAAGTCATCCTGAATGGACAACACAACACAATTCACCCCATGAGGGAGAGAGACACCCTCCAAACCCCAGTGAACTCATAGAGGAGCTGAGAGGGACTGAAACTAATGCCTCGATCAAAGGAAAGTCCCAACAAAAATCAGGGAGACTGATAGAAACTGATTTTAGTCAAATCGACTCAGAATCCACTGATTTAGGAACTTGGATTTACTCCATTATGTAATTAATTTTTTAATTAAATTAATTAATATTTGATTTTTTTGGATTTTCTTACCTAAGTGATGGAAAAATCACTCAAAACTTAGGAAAAGAGGGTTTATGGGTTTACCAGGTGCTACGAGTTAGAAAATTAGCACCCCCATGACTGAAATTGACTTTTAACCCCACTTTTATTACAAGACCAATTTTCCATTTAGACTATTAAAAAATAGCCTAAGTTTTGCGGAAAGATTAAAATAAAAAATAAAAATAAAAAACAAAACCATGGGACTTAGCACATGTTCATATGAATTGACCATAATTCCTAGCATGTTTATACATTAACACACATAATATAATAACCTCAATAGGCCTAAATGTCAAGCCGAGCACCCCAACTTTGGAGGTATTGAGTGAAAAACTCAGAAATTATCATTCATTTATTCAACAACCAATAATAACCAAGGGAAAAAACACTCTGGGATGATCGGATTGACAAATGAGTCCAGGAGACTAAGTCTTTTACAGACACTACCATGCTAAAACATTTTATTACAACTCCCCCAAGGGGGTATGAACATGTGGTAGATAAAAAAAAAACTTCCCAAAAGCAAGTCTGAAGGTCTTCTGAAGTCTGAACAAATCACCTTTGTCCGATTCACCAGGATCACTTGATAACACCAACTAAGCATGACTTAGTACGTAACACTACCGCCTACAAATGTCAAATATGCTTACAACGATGTTGGGGAACAAAGGGTATTATCACCAATTCATACGAAGTTATGCTGTGATCACATTGCCGATGGAAAAGTTGCTGAAGAAGGATACTGCATTTCTATGCAGTCAAGAGTGTCAAGACAGTTTTGATATGCTGAAGGCCAAGATGGCTTCTGCACCATTACTAGTATTTCCTGATTGGAACAAGGAGTTCCAAGTTCATGTGGATGCATCATCCATTTCCATTAGAGGAAATTTCAACTCAAAATGGGCCTCCTAAAAAAATTTAATAAAAGAATAGTTAAAATAATAAAATAATATTTATTAATTTTGGAGGAAGAAAAGAAAAAAACTACTTTTTTGTTTGTATTTTCGACATATCTCCCCATGTTTTTACTCAAATTTCAATCGAGAGAGCTCGTTGAAAGTGGAATTAAATTCCACATCCAACGAGTACCCACTTAGCATACCTTTGACGAACCCCACTACCCCAAAAACAAGAAATACCTGAAAAAAAGTGATGACAAGAAATACCTGAAAAAACGTGATAATGATGTCATCATCACCACGTTTTTCTAGGTATTTTTTGTTTTCGGGGTAGTTATTTCTGTCAAAGGTATGCCGAGTGGGTACTCGTTGGATGCATAATTCAATTCCACATCCAACGAGCTTTCCCGATCGAAATTTGAGTAAAAACACAAGGAGATATGTCGAAAATACAAACAAAAAAAGTAGTTTTTTTATGATACCTATCCCCAAATTTATATTAAAAAAGTGTTTAAGACCTATATGGTATTTCAAATTTAAAGCAATTTCATTGGCTAACACATGATGACATGGAATTTGAGTTAAAGTTAAAAGGCCCATTTTGAGTTGAAATTTCCTCTAATGACTGGGAGTAGTGCTTATGCGATCGGGAGAAGGAGATCTAGATCACCTGAATGCTTTCGCTAGTCAGAAGTTTTCATCTGAAGAGAAAAAGTATACGACCACAAAAATGGAAGTTCTGGCGATGGTATATGCGCTACAAAATTTTAGGCATTACCTATTGGCCGGTCATTTCAAGATGTTTACAGACCATTTTTCTTTAAGTACCTAGTCAATAAGCTTGAGTTGGGGGGAAAGACATGCCGCTGGATACTTCTCTTTCAGGATTTTGATTTTGAGATAATTGTGAAGATGGGTTGCTTGAATTCCGACCCTGATCATTTATCCCAAATTGAGATAGGAAAAGAACCAATAAGCATTGAAGACGGATTTCTAGATGCACAATTGTTTAGAATTGACATGGTTGATGGTTATTATGATCAAATAATTCAGTTTTTGGTGATGGGAACCGCACTGGAGGAAGTTACTACAAGTCAGAAGAAGAAGTTGGTGGTTAAGGCCTCGTATTTCCAGTTGATCACTAGACAACAATATAAACCAGGACCAGATGAGATTTTGCGGTGATGTGTCCTATTGCATGAACAAGGGAATATTTTGGCAGAGGCCCATGAAAGAGTTGTTGGTGGACATTATCGAGGTCAAGCTACTACAAGGAAGGTTATTTGTGCAAGGATTTGGTGTCCCACCCTTCATACTGATGTGACTGATTATGCACGTACCTGTGATGTCTGTCAACGAACTAGAAAACAATCAAGGAGATATGAGATGCCGCTAGTACGTCAGAAGACGTTGTAGCCATTTGTAAATGGGCACTAGAAAACATCAAGGTTCTTATTTGACAACATTGTGACAGAGTTTGGATGTCCAAGGATATTGATGAGTGACCAGGGGAGTCACTTCATCCATCACACAGTCAGTGCATTGACAGAGGAGATTCAAATACAACATAAGAAGACTACCCCATATCATCCTCAAGCGAACGAGACACTAGAGGTACTCAACAAAGTATTGGAGCATGCGCTTACAAAGGTATGTAACAAAAATTGCGATGACTAGGATTTGAATATTCCAGTAGTCTTGTGGGAATATCGCACCAATTTCAAGAGATTGATGAGATAGAATCCACTGAAATTGGTGTATGGGTAAGAGGCAGTCATGCCTATGGAGTACATTGTTCCGATTCTGCCCATTGCAACAATAATGGGCATGGAAGATGAAGTAAAAATGGAAGAATGATTAGACCTATTAGCACCTGTGCTAAATTTTATTCATGTTGGAGTTGTTTTTCTCGATTAGGAAAGTTTGCAAGAGAAAAGGATTTCATTAGGTGTTCAAGAAAAAGAAAAAGAAAAATAGTTTTTGGATAAAACATCAACATTGATTTTGGCTTTATCCATGAGATGTAGAACAGTTGGTGGTGGGGTATGTTTAAGACGCCCCCTAAGCTGAAAGGTCACCGGTTCTAATCTCGTTGGATACCAAAAAATCCAACCATGTTAAGGGTTGGTGCGGTCCAGGTTGGGTGTGATCCCTGGGTGATTTTGACGGCTTAGATGCCCTTGGTTCGTGGTTTCTTAGCCAATGGCAACCCTGCTAGTCAGGGGGGTTCCACCACTTTGCCAACAAAAAAAAACATTGATTTTGGATTTATAATAAATTTTATTTTATATATATGGGCCGAAGTTTATTGTTTATTAAAATAAAGTTTATTTTATAAAAAATGACACAAAGGTCCATTTTTGTAAAATGGGGCCAATCCCAAAATCCTATGATCACATGGGGCCCAAGCATTCAACAGATCAAAGTGCACCATTAAGTCTTATTACATTTCTTGTTCCTAGATAGTAATGAAAATGTTGGGGTTTATAAACAAGTGAGAAGTAAAACACCAAAATCGTATGGGGGGCCATCACACATCAACATACCAAGTGAAGCGTGCCATCTAAGTCTAAGTGTAGATATCTCAAAGGATATGTCACATTGTTCCTTGGTACATGTAGAAGCAGCGAGGACATATAAACCTTTGAAAACACATTTCACTTTATGCATGTGCAACAATAATTTCTTCAAAAGAACATATAAAAAGATCATTTCTTGTCTTTTCCTCCATGTGGATCTTATATTTTCATAGGTAGTCTACCCCATGAGGTTTCAGTAGAAGATTCGAGAGGTCTTTGTGAATCTTTTGCTGAAATCTATGAGATACGATTAATAGAATATGAGCAGCTGAGTTGGATTTCTCATGATAAAGATGCACGAGGTAATTAGTTTTATAAGAGCTACAAAATATGGTACAATCTACACTCTTAGATGGCTCAAGATCAAACTAAATTCAATTCAATGGTTCAAATTAGTTTCGCATGCTAAAAGCACGTGGAGAAATAACATTTTGGGCTCAATGAAATTTTATTTGAAGGGCGGGTTAAGATACGTGTTGTCACCATTTTAATTTTCCACATGAATTTATGGTTAAGATTTATTTCACTGGTATAAATTGAAGGTAGGTTAACCTCGAAATGATTTAAATGGAATCACTTTACATAGTTAAATTGTGATTTCGAAACATTTAATGCAAAGGCAACGCTAGTGCAGCAGGTTAAATTTCATGGAAATGGTCTTTTTAGTCATTGCATTCAGAGAGTGGTTTCTTCCAAACTAATAAATATTTTGAGAAACCGAGAGAGATTTTTATTTAGAACATAATTATATAAAATAAACTCTCTCATTTTTTACACAGGTGTTGTGGTTTGGGATAATATAAGCCATCTTCAGAGGGAAATTTTCCATATTTTCAAATGACTGTTTGGTCATTAATTGCAAGAGACCGGTTTTACCCAACGAATAATTTTCAGAAAATGAAAGAGGTTTTTTCTCAAAACATGCCGATATAAAATAATGTCTTTTGGTTTTTACACAGGTTCTACAAGTTTGGATAATCTAAACCATCTTCATAAGGTATTTTCCCAGAATTTTGCAATCTCGTCTTAGTCACCAACTTCAAAAGAAGATTCATATGATATGGAGGGGAATATGGAAAAATGAACACATGGGTTTTATTTGGAACATGGTCAGTTATAAAATCCTCTCTCATATTTCACACATCCATCACCATTTGAGGTATGTAGGTGGAGCTCTGAAGCCTATTTTTCAACGATTTGTCTCCTCAAAGAGGCGAAATGATGAAGATTAGGAGGTAGCTGTATAAGAACAAGTGTTTACAGTGAAGAAAGGCCCTTCATCTCTACTATTGAAGAACAATTCAAGGATAAGTCAGCACTAGACCATTGAGGGTGCTATGAACCGTCTTTTCGGTCAAGCAAGCCGGAGTCGAGATGCACATTTCCATTTTGATCCAACATAAATGTTATTCCTTATTTCTTGTTTTATATGTAAATCATAGAAAATATGCCATGTCAGAGTTTGTTAGGATTCAACATGATGGCTCAGGATTATTCCACATTTTTGTAACTAATTTTTATGCCCTGCTTTGAGATCCATCTCAGGGGCACACAAGACTATAAATGTAACCTCTACAGAGGAATAATGGTTGGAACTTTCATTCATAAATCATTCTGCTCCTAGTTTTGCATCTCGATAATTTTCTTGGAAGATTTAATGAGAAGTATGATCTGAGCTTTCTGATATTCTTCAAGTTGTTCCTTGTTCAGTCTTTGTTTCCTATGTTTCCTTTTCATGAATGCATTTTTTTCCAATACAATTATAGATTAGTATGCAAGGAATTCAGTTAAATGCTCCTGCAGCAGAAATCATATTTATAATGTGATTGTAATAGATGTGATAGAATTCATCCATTGATAGGTGCTCTATTTCAGCTATTTCCCTTTATTATTTTTTTGCTAAAGGTGTTCTCAGATATTCATCCTTGATAGATGCCTCTATTTTTCACTGGGATCTTTCCTGATTTCTTCTTACCATCACTTTAAATATAATTTGATTGAACATAATAGCCACGTTGCCTTAGTTTTCATAGGAAAATCACCACTCATTATGGTTGTAAGTCCCTTTAATATCTTCAAACTGTACCTCCATTTCCCAATGGTTTTTTCTTGTTTGTCTATCTCACCATCTTTAAATCCACCAATATCAGGTTACTCTCATAAATATAGCCTTCTGCATGCTTTTTTAAAGCCATATATATGTGTTTCTGTTTTCTGTGACAAAAGAGAGCCCTCTCTGACTATATTGGCTAGAAGACAATCTAAATTTCGGCTAAAATGGTTAACCCTGTGACTTCCTACCGCAACAATAGGAAAATTACAAGGTGTTAACATCTTGGCACCATTGTCGAGGATCTAATCACTATTATTTCCTTGGGAGAATGACATTGCTTCAGTTCTATGACCTAGTTTAGAAGTCGGTCCTAGACACATACTGATTGTATATGCTCTAGAAACTCCACTCAAATCCTTTGGAAGGTGACTTCACTAGGAATACCGATCACCCATAAGCCCCAAATATTTTCAAAGTTTCTATGGCGACTCCATCTACGAAGAATATAATCTTCATAATTTTTTATGGAAGCTCCACTATCAAAGGGTTGCAAAGATTGAAGAGTTGATTCAATTTACTCATTATCAATATGAGTTCTATATCTATGAGGTATGCCCCTATGAATCGTGCTCACATTCCCAATTTTTTGAATTGAATACCTAATGTAGATTGGAAAACGTGTCTTCCAAAATTCAAAAATCAAAAGAGCGATGATGCTGGCCTTAATTTGGTTAGAGTTCATATGCATATATGTATAATCTAGGAGTTAAATTGCATGAGGATTCTTTAATGAAAATGTTCATGGCTAGTTTAGAAGGAGATGCAAGGTCATGGTATGAGGGATTTCTATTAGAAAGTTTATGTTCCCTTGCTGATTTTCATACAGTATTTCATGAACATTTTAAATACCAATACCTTGCCTTGCTGATAGTTCAAGACTGTTGCATGCATGTTAAAGGTTTCATTGAAGATTTGGAAAACATGTATGGCAAGTATGAGTTTATGGATGAAGATCTGTCAGAAATTTTACATGATAACCCATTTCATAAAAAATAAATACAAACTAGCTGCCTTGACATTCAATAAAATTCACAGTAGTTGATAGTATCTTCGTTGAGTGAAAAAGACATGAGCCAAAACTCTGATTCAACCAGTTACATTTCTTTTGGTGAGGTAGATGATAATTTGCATTAGTCTTGTCAATATTTGTGTTACCGAGAAAGAGGTTGGGACTGTTAATCAAATCCTTCCTCAGATTATTCAACTTCCGAAATTTTTGACAAGAAGAGGCTGCCCCTTCCCAATCAGAAATTTCCTTTTCGCAACAAAAATCTCTTCAAAGTTACAATACATATGTGATTGATTACATAGAGAATGAAAATTCTGGAAAATCGCAGTCTTGTAGTCATTCCATGTGTTTATTTTCTTAAAATGAAAGTAAAGAGGAATCATATTTTGAGTTAATGGTTGAAGAAAGACCTTTGTTTGTTTTTAAAACCCAAATTCCCCCTAAATATTTACATGAACACACAAACCCCTTTTTTATTATGGAATATGGGAAGGATGAACAATTATGTAATCAATCTCAACCTATAGAAAAACCAACAGTATGCAATGAAGAGTTGAATAGAAAATAAGAAGAATAGGGTTCTCAAATGGTGTTTCTTTTTGTTTTTCAAATTCATATTTTTTTTGTCAAGAAGAAATCATTTTTCTTGATCCTATCAAAGAAAAGCATGATATTTCTGCTGACACACATCAAGAGAATCAAGTTGTTGATTCTGAAATTTTCGATGATGTTGAGCATATCCCTCTTGAAAATCGTCAGGATTTTTCCTTGCATGGTTCTTTTCAAGATCAGTTTGGTAGGATGCTAGAGGGGTTGCAGTTGGAACAACTCTATCATGGAAAACAAATAACAAAAAAAATTGTAGGTTATTAGGATCCAGTGGCAGAATACATGGAGAAGATTTGCAGTAGTAATGGATGGCTATGTATTTACAGAAATGATCAATTTCTTTATCATGACATTTTTCCATTAAGTCTGTAGTATCGATTTTTGATCAAGCATAAGGATAAAGTTGGTTTATGGGATCATTTTCTTGATTGGCTTCACTGGAAATCATAAGTTACTTGAATGGGAATTGATGCTTATGAAGTAGGGTAGGTAAGTAGATGTGAATAACCTCAACATGGTGAGCATTTCTTTCAACAGTTTTCGATTTCTGTTTCAGTTTTTCAGTTTTGTTTCAGCATTAGTTCAATTTTGGATTTCAGAGCATGTTGGGGATTTTAGAAAATTTTGGAATCCACCCAATGGATTTGGCACCTACTATACGAGTTATTTTCTACCTCACAAAGAGGATAGTAGCTCCGAGTTGGATCCAGTGTTAGAACCTATGCTAAATTTTATTCTTGTGGGAGTTGGTTTTCTTGATTGGGAAGGTTTGCAAGAGAAAAGGATTTCATTGGTTGTTCAAGCAAAAGAAAAAGAAAAATAGTTTTTGGATAAAACATGAACATTGATTTTGGATTTATAATCAAGTTTATTTTATATATATGGGCCAAAGTTTATTGTTTATTAAAATAAAGTTTATTTTGTAAAAAATGAGACAAAGGTTCATTTTTGTAAAATGGGGTCAAACCCGAAATCCTATCGTCACATTGATCCCTGAAATCCTATGGTTGCATGGGGCCCAAGCATTCAACAGACCAAAATGCACCATTAAGTCTTATTACATCTCTTTTTCCTGGACATGTAATGCAAGCGTTGGGGTTTATAAACAAGTGAGAAGAAAACACCAAAATCGTATGGGGGAACACCACACATCATCATACTAAGAGAAGCATGCCATGAAAGTACAAGCATAGAGATCTCAAAGGATATTTCACATTATTCGTTGGTATATGTAGAAGCGGCCAGGACATATAAAACTTTGAAAACACATTTCAGTTTATGCATCTGGGACAATAATTTCTGCAAAAAAAAAATAATAATAATTTCTTGTCTTTTCCTCCATGTGGATTTGAGATTTTCATAGGTATTCTTCCTCGTGAGGTTTCAAAAGAAGATTTGAGAGGTCTTTGTGAATCTTTTGCTGAAATATATGAGATACGGTTAATAGAAGATGAGCAGGTGAGTTGGATTTCACATGATAAAGATGCATGAGGTAATTAGTTTTATAAGTGTTGTGAAATATGGTACAATCTACATTCTTGGAAGGCTAAATATCAAACTCAATTCAATTTAAGGGTTCAAATAGTTTTGCATGCTAAAAACACATGGAGAAATAACATTTCGGGCTCCGTGAAATTTTATTTGAAGGGAAGGTTGAGACACGTGTTGTCACCATTTTAATTTTCCAAATGAACTTATGGTTAAGATTTATTTCACTGGCATAAATTGAAGGGATGTTAACCTTGAAATGATTTAAGAAGAATATCTTTACATAGTTAAATTGTGAGGTTGAAACATTTAAAGCAAAGGCAGCACCAATGCAACAGGTTAAATTTCATGGAAATGGCTATTTTAGCCATTGCATTTAGAGAGTGGTTTCCTCCAAACCAAGAAATATTTTGAGAAAATGAGAGAGATTTTTCTTCAAAAACTCCTTATATACAATAAAATATCTACATAGGTTTTGTGGTTTGGGAGAATCGAAGCCATCTTTAGAGGGAAATTTTCCATATTTTCAAATGAATGCTTGGTTTTTAAATTCAAGAGATTGTTTCCACCAAAAAAAAAAGAATTTTCCGAAACTAAAGGTCAATTTTTGTCAAAACATGCCAATATACAATGACCTCTTTCAGTTTTTACACAGGTTCTACAGGTTGGGAGAATTTAAACCATCTTCACAGGGTATTTTCCTAGAATTTCACAATCCCATCTAAGTCACAAACTTCAAATCCTATTCTGATGAGATGGTTGGGAATTTGGACAAATGAACACATGGTTTTTGTCAAGAACATGGCCAGTTACAAAAACCTCTCTCATATTTCACACATCCATCACCATTGGAGGTATGCCGGTGGAGCTATGAAGCCTATTTTTCAACGATCCATCTCCTCAAAGAGGTGAAATGATGAATATTAGGGGGAAACTATATAAGAACAAGTGTTTATAGTGAAGGAAGGCTCCTTCATCTCTTCTATTAAAGAAAAATTCAAGTTTGATTCAGCACCAGACCATTGGGGGTGCTCTGAACCATCACTCCAATCAAGCGAGCCGGAACCCATATGCCACATTTACATTTTGATCCAACATGCATGTTATTCCTTATTACTTGTTTTATATGTAAAGCATAGAAAATATGCCATGTCATAGTTTGTTAGAATTCAACATGATGGCTCGGGATTATTCCACATTTTTGTAACTAATTTTTATTCCCTTCTTTGAGATCCATCTCAAGGGAAAGTGAGACTATAAATGTAACCTCTACGGAGGAATAATGATTGGAAATTTCATTCAGAAAGAATTCTACTCCTGGTTTTGCATCTCTGTAATTTTATTGAAAGATTTAATGAGAAGTATGCTCTGAGTTTTCTAAGATTATTCAAATTGTTCCCTCTTCATTGTGTGTTTCATGTTTTTCCTTTCCATGAATGTGTTTTCTGCCAATACATTTCTAGATTAGTATGCAAGGAATTTGGTTAAATGCTCCTGCATCAGAAATCGTATTTTTAATGCGATTGTAATAGATGTGATAGAATTCATCCATTGATAGGTGCTCTGTTTCAACTGTTTCCCTTTGTTATTTTTCTTCAAAAGGTGTTCACAGAGATTCATCCTTGATAGATGCCTCAATTTTTCACTGAGTTTTTTCCTTATTTATGCCTACCATCACTTTAAATATAATTTGACTGAACATAATAGCCACGTTGCCTCATTTTTCATAGGAAAATCACCACACATTATGGTTGTAAGCCCCTTGAATATATTCATATTGTGACTCCATTTCCCAATGGTTTTTCTTGTTTTTCTGTCTCACCACCTTTAAATCCACCAATATCAAGTTACTCTCAGAAATCTAGCCTTCTACATGCTTGTTTAAAGCCATATATATGTGTTTCTATTTTATTTGACAAGATAGAGCCCTCTCTAAATGTATTGGCTAGAATATAGTCTAAAATTTGGTTGAAATGGTTACCCCTGTGACTTCGTACCGCAACCATAGGAAAATTACAAGGTGCTAACAGGACCAATTAGTTCATCTTGAGGAAGACCGCTTCTTTGTGAGTTCTCAACAGCTTGTCGATAAGGATCGATGAAAGGATTGGAATGATCGCCATATAAAGAATAACCAATTTCAACAAGGAGACTTCATGCGGTTGTATGAAAACAAGTTCATGAAGAATCCAGGTAACTTATAGATGCATTGGCTAGGTCCATATCTTGTTAATTCTATTACTTCTATAGGTGTAGTTCAACTGTTGTAGTTAGATGGTGAGATGCTGCCAAAGCTAGTGTATGGTAGTAGGATGAAGCCCTATAGGATGGACCCAGAATCGGACGATGCTTAAGGCACTGTGCAATGAAAAACAAAAGTATGTAGGATGGACAGATAGAAGGATGGCACACCAAGGGGATGTGGATGTGCAAGTAGGTGAGTCAGTAGTGTAGTTAGGAAGGTCTGTCGCAATGGACATAGGGTCACAACACAGTCAAATCAGTAATAAATGTTGACTATTAAAGTAGTTAACGGATGAATCTTGTTGAAGTCACATGTATTAATGGTGGATATGACAATTGGATCGACATGATAAAAAAAGGATTCAGGAAGTTAATGCATGATTTGGTCATGATGAGCTAAACTAGATCGTGTTGACTTGGTCGTGATTTGTATGGATCAACTTGATGCTATAAGAAGGGGCCAGATGTGGTCAGAAGACACCATTGTGCAAGATTGAGAAGATTTATAGAGTTGCAGAGTAGAATCAGAGTGAGTTGAGTGAGTTTCTAAGAGAATAGAGTGTGCATGATTTTTGAGCATTGAGGGGCACTGGTGTGACATTCAATGTGAACTAATCATAATGGAGATTTCAAGTGAACGAGACTCAGCAGTTGGACCGGTAACCATTGAGGAGAAAATCACACATATACTGATAGGATCATCATCGGTGCCGAAGAAGAAGAGGAAGGGATAGAAGCCTAGCTCCTTGGAATCAAAGAAGAGGAAGAATAGAACATTTGCGAGGGAAGTAGAGGAAGCTGGGTAGATAGGTCCATTGAGATCAGGAGTCATAGAGTTAGCAACTCACGCTGGGGTGTCCGCTAAGAATATCCCTGGGTATATACCACCCTATCAGATCGGTGTGAACCCCAGGAAGCTCACCAAGAATCATAAGTACCAAGTGAATATGTCAGTGATACCACAGGGGATGGTATGCACTACAAACATCGTTCCTACACTGATGTAGATGAAGTATGATGACCATGACTTGATTACATTAGAGGATGTTACGAAGGAACCATATGTAAAAATTGTAGCAATAAGAGGTAGCCCGATAGAATGCATTCCATAGAATTTGGCGAGCAGGATGAATAAGGAAGGATTGTTGGGTTTGATTAACATGCCACATTTTGGATGTCTAAATGAGGCAAATTCTTGCGTGCAACAACATTTGTCTTGTTTTCATGGAAGGATGTTGTGGCTAGACACACTAGTCGAAATCATGGTGGAATTGATCTCAGATATCACAGGGCTGCCAAAGGATGGGATAGACCCTTTGTAGGATTTTAGAGGCAAGGATAATGATAAGAATCTTGTGGTGAGGTTGAATAAGAACTATGGGTTGGAGCGCGATGGGAGGGATTACCACATCGAAAATATCAATGACCAGGCGATGTGTATCGATGCAAGGATTTTGGACAACAAAGTGGTTAGAAAGAACCACCCCATACAATGTAATTCAGGGGTGATTTCATGTGCAAAGTAATGCGTGGAAGGGGTACAAATGATCTGGTCGCTCTTTTTAATGAACCAATTGGCAGAGGACATGGTGGAAGTCCAGGCAGGAGAGTGACCGTTTACATATAGTTGGTTGTTGATCTCGATCGCACTCATGACTTGGATAGAGCCAGTTGAATATCAAGGCATAGAAGTAGAAGTAGTTCAATTTTGTAAGGGTGCATGTTACCAAAATATCTGGTGGGTAAGGGAACCTAAAAGAATGGAGGATTGTGGGATTCAATTTTGGTTCTATTGGGAAGTACTACGGGCGACAGCTATGAAAGTTCCCTGGTTATCTAAGGAAGCTACGATAAAGTATCAAAGGATTTCTCAATTTGCAATTGGCCCACACACCATTCATGTACAAGAGAAGTGTGACCCGGATAAGAAATGGTTCAATGCCTTATAAGTTGTTTGATGGAGAATTGAAGGCGATTGTTAATGATTGGCCTACGACATGGAGAGAACTGGTCATTTTGGGGACAGTGTCAACAGGACCCCTAGTGGATGCACTTGTTGATCCAATGCATAAGGATGACCGATAGATTCACCGTGAATATGATGCAGAGTCGACAGAGACAACCACTGAGCCAGATGGAGAGCACACATTTGACTAGTCCAGGATGAATAAAAATTATGGACATGGTGAAACCAGTAGTGCAACACAAAGGATGGAAGCATAGTTGAATTGTCTTGTCAAGGAGGTTACAGATGCAACAAACACGGTAGCAAAGGAAATGAAGAAATCAGCACAAGAGGTATTTCCAGAGGTAAGAACAAAAATGTATTCTTTATATGATGTTGTTTTCAAGAGACCTCCAGAAGGAGAAACTATGTAGGAATTTGGCTCAATTAGCACCGGGACACGGGTTTAGAATGTTCAAATTCCCTTGACTATGATTTAGACCATCAACAAGGATTTTAACGCCTCCCTACATCAGTTGTAGGACCTGTCTATTGACATCAAAATGTTGTCCACATAGACATTGGTACATATGCAAAGAGTTTCCAATCAGAAGTTGGCCGACAGAGAGAAGAACATCAACGACCAATTTTTACAATTACAGGAGAAGGAAGCAAAAGTACAAAAAAAGATTGAAGAGCTGTAGAAGGTGCAAGAGGAATTGAAGGGGAAGAGTGCCACAGAGATTACAAAGCTGAAAAAGGAGCAAGACTGACTAGTATTCGAGAAGGCCCAACTTTGGGATCACATTGCACGGTTGCAAGGGGCAATTTCAGAGGCCTGTCAGTATGTCTATGAGAGCACTGCATAAATAATTGTAGCAGAGAAAGAAAAATGTCTTGGAATAGTTATCGCACAATTGCAATGAGACAATGCAGATCAAAATACTCCAATGCATCTAGACACACCACCTGAACAAGTTTATGAAAGGAAGAGCGCCATAGAGGGTGTAGCGACACAACTAGAATAAATGGTGAAGGAAGCGAAGAAATACACTGATGCGATGATGCAATTTTAGGGCAGCGTTGTCCAGGATGAGCAATTAGTGCAACTGAACAAGAAGTTGCAAGAGGAAGAGGAAGAACTAGAGACATTAAAGACAACATTGAGAACAATGGAACTAGTTGTTCAGATTACAAAATATGAAGAGCTGAAAGAGTTGTAGCAACCTGTTGGAAAGGCTCAAGAGAGACAACATAAGGGAAATGAACAGTTAGACGAGTTCCAAGATATTGGAGCACAAATTTTTGTTAAGGTAGTTGCTATGTTAAAGGAAACAGAGGAAGGCAAGAAGGAGGTTGCTGAGAAGATAGTGGAGCACCTATTGAAGCATGATTTGACATGAAGTCAGGAGATCGCTGAAAAGGTCAGGATGCAAGTCAGGGAGACTAGTTAGTAGTACGAAGACTTCAAGCTGAATATCAATGAATACACCATGTCAAGATGACGTGTCTCGAGGATGAGTCACAAGATTGTGTTAGGGGCCTGTTGGCAGGCATTTTTGGGATAAGGTAGTTACGCAACATCGTGGATGTTGCGCAAGATCAAAGAGACCGCACAAGTGGAAGATGGCGCGCAAGGTAGAGAATATAATATTTTATATGTTTTGTGTCATCTTTTGTAGTTTTGGACCATATTTTGTGGATATTGGTCATTATTTTGTAGAACCCGTTAATAGTTATGAATTTGTCTAAGTAGACCTTTAATGTAAAGGCGCAAGCCTATAAGTAGATGTAGAATTGCAAGTGTGAATTATCTGGAGAACACTTTATGAGCAATCTTTTGGATTGTCTTTGTTTTGGAGAGCACTTGTTTATCTATGAACTATTTTGGAGAATCTATGATTTTGTGTGAAAGTAATATGACAAGATGAAAGTTGAGCTAAATCATTGTGTTCTTTTCTGTTTTCCTATTTTACTGTTTCCTGCGAGTCAATTATGAATTCAATGTGAATATGCGACATGGATCTATAAATGATGTGATGTTTCCCTATTTTAAATGATGTTATTCTGTTGGATCTGTTTGTGCATTAGTGTGTTTACTATAGTTATGATAAAATGATGCGATCTGTTGAAGAATGATATGGTTTTGTTAATGCATGAGTTGAATGATCAGATCTATTAAAGTTGCACTAATTTCATAAGTTGATGCACATTGTCCTCCCTCATTTCATAGAAACTTGGTTCCATAAACTCTCCCTCGAACATCTCAGATGAGACTTCATCTGCTTTGCAGGTGTTTCTAGATGGGGTGAAACCTGTCTGGGCCGGTACTGAGGGAGATTGTGGTGGTTTGGGTGTCGAGAGAGTGGAAACCCCTGTCATCTAGTTTTGTTGGATGAGTTTGTGTCAACAAGTACCAAGGATTAGAAATTTGTGAAGAAAACCTGGATTTTCTCAAAGTGAGTTGGGATAAATGTGATCAACTAATTTTTGAGTTGGTGTCCTCTCATCTCATCAATATTCCCAAACAGTGACTCGATATTAATCCATAGCTTGTTGGGTGTTGTTAAACTATCTACATTAAATAAAATATCCCTCAAAATATTGAGGCAAAGCATCATGAATGCTTCTTCCAACCTGTTGAAACACTTGGATTTTTCTACAACCGATTTGGGCTCATTCTTTGTACCCATGGTTACTTTGTAGAGACCTTAAGAGATCAAATGGATCACCATTTCAACCTTCCCTTCAATATATTTTAGTGTTGTAAGAAAGACATGACTTTTCTCCATTTCTTCTTGTGTACTGAGTGACAAAGACACTGTAACAACTTACAATGAAAACTCTCGAATTTTTATGGAGGAGACCCTAGATATCAACACAAAATCTTTGAATTCAATTTGTAGCTCCGTAGCATTTTGATACCATGTGAGAATTTTATGAACAGAAATATCTAGAAGCTAAGCTAATCCTCACAACTCAAGAATTTCATAAATTATGTAGAAAACAGTGAAAAAAACAATATTAAAACATATGAATGGTGCAAATCACTGATGTTTCTATTACTATCCAACATGTAAATATGTTTGGAACATTATTATGATACATAGGAGAAAATATTTATCCTTTGGTGGAAAATTGGATGCATACATGTGAAAGGCTTAGATTGGATCTCAAACCCCCTAGGTGGACCAATGAGATTCAAAACCACCTAAAAAGGTCATAAATGGCCATGTGAATGTGGGTGAAGCATGATAGGACATGAATAAGGGTATGCTAGGAATGCTGGATTGTAAGGGAGAATGGGAGTGTCTCTAGGAAGCATTTAATGATCCAGAGTAAAAAACACTTAAATACAATGCATGGAAACCTTTGGTCAAACCAATTCCATGTTTTAAGGAGTGGGAGTGCCCAAAGGACAAAGCTATTATTAATGATGGCACATGATTCTCCTGAATGATCAAATGTGTGAACTTGGGTGCATTAATGAGTCCAAAACCCCCAAATACCTTAGTAGACCAACAGAACCAAGGTTTAGACCATACAACATAAGTGGAAAACAAATGAAGGTGTGTCCTAGGTGGTATGTGACCATCGTACTAGATGGTATTATTCTCTAACAACCCATAAGTGAGATTTTTCATAAGGTACGATCCCAATGTCCAAAAAAGAATAAAAGGATACAAAGGGAACCATTCCTAGATGGAAATTGTTAGGGTGGTCCTTTTATTTAGTTAGTCTACATAGTCCAGAAAACAGATAAATTATACCACATAGATGCCCTTTCAAATAATTTGACGAGCATGAAAGAAAGAAAGCATGCTCGACAATATTTTCATTCTTTAAGGAGTAAAAAAATAGCTTAATAGAAACTCCGTAAGGGTCAATCAAACAAGGAGGAAGTGTTCAATGTGCCAAAAGGGGTGATGTTGTGATCATGGCTGATTTGGAGAAAAATAACAGTGGAACATTGGTGGGGACTCCTTGTGGGACAATGAATGGTGGTAAAATAATGCCAAGTTTAGTATGAATGGAGTAGAGGGTTTGTGAACATGGAAATACATAAGGGGTTCTAATTTCTTAGTGGCATAAAAATCGAGGTAAGTTTGGGAAATGACCCTATTTGTGCCAAAAATTGTTTCCAAGGATAAAAGAAACAAGCCAACACAATCTCAAATAAAACTTCAATAAAGTAAACTAGGTTTTAGGGTTTCTTGAAAGGTTTTTTGTGGTTATACAGTTTGGAGACAAATAGGGAATACACTCATGAGCCAAATAGCAACTGAATCATAAGCAAAGAAAGGAAAAGATGCATAATATATTCACCAAAATCCAACATAAAATGATATTGAAGTTCATCCATAAAAGATAAGCATTACCAGCATACAAACATAGACCAGCAATGAATTTATCAGTTAAGCAACTAAACAAGTTAAAACATGAAGCCAACACACAACTGAAGGGTGAAAAGGATCATATATTTCATAATTTTGCCATCAAATACATATAAGAGTTTTGTACTTAGCTCATCAATAAGTCTAGCAGACCTCCTGAAGTCTTCCAAAAAATCCAACCCCTCTTCAGTACCCTTGTCCCTCTTTTATAATTACAAAGAACTAGTTCTATCTTCCCTTCATTAGGTCGAAATTGAAACTACCCAGCAGTTACATTAACTAACTTTCAACTAATTGACTAAAAATAGTAAATCGGATTCCTGGCAAATATGGTGAATTTCTGGAAACTAGGTGTCAAATAAGCCTCCATATATCTCAATTCATGACACCTGTGTAAAACCTGAGAGATGTTTTTGTGAATGTTTCCATGAAGGACAAAAAAATCTCTTGGTTTTTAAAAATTCATCTCCAATCAATCAGAATCTTCCCCGAAAAATGAACACTAAAACAGGAAAATATTAAATGTTTAAAATCCTTGAAAAATAGGCTGCAAAGATTAAACGGAATCTTTCAAACCTTGACAGATGTTGAAAAACTGAGAGAGGTTTTTGTAAATGGGTATATTATAAACAAAATCCTCCTTTTGTTTTATAAAATTCCTCTCCATAATCTCGTGGTATGCATTTTATTTCAATAACCAAAAACAGGAAAAACTGAGCAGAATTCTCAGTAATTTTTGCATTCCAAATAAATAGCACCAGCAGAAAGATTGGTTGCAGCCCAAAGTGTTATAAATCCCAAAGATGGAAGCATCCCCATCCACTGCTTCATCCACTTCACCGGTTTTCCAATGGCTAAATGATGTTTCTGTATGATTTTAAGACCTTGTTAATGACCTAAAAACTCTTTTTTCTTCAAGTTTTCAGAGCTCTGACAGTCAGTTTCCTTTTGATTCTCCTTGGCTGTATCAACTTGAGAATCAGAATATATCTCTTTCATTCTTTTTGAGGGGCCAGTCAGCAGACATTGTTGAGTTCTTTTTTGTTTTGTCTTGTTGAATTGGGCAATGGCCTTGATTGTATTCTCATACTGTGTCCAACACCACCTGTCCATAAAGTACCTACCCGTTCTACATATTGCCAATCCTTCCTATTCGAAGTTTCCATCGTTCTTCTTTTCTGAGATCTGCTCAGTGCATTAACATTATCTCCAAAGATCAAATGTGTTCCTGTGCTTAAGTTCTCTTTGTTTTGTCTTATTGATCCATAATGCAACTTTGACTCATTATCTATAGCCTGTTGTTTGATAGGAAACTGTGAGTTGCTTAAATGTACATTCGGATTATTAGTGATGCTTTCTCCGTCTTTTATCTCTTCATGCATAGGTGACCGAGAAGAACTACTGATGCTCAATGATCTTTTGCCAACATATTCTGCTTGTTTGAAATTTTGTGAAATCTCAGATGCTTCCTGAGAGAGGGAGATTAAGGGGCTGCAAGTTTCTGGTGCCCCTTGTTGAATGGATGCATTACATGCATCATAACTATTATATGCAGTGGAATGAGATTCACTTTTGTTCTTTCTCAATAACATAACTTCTGCTGAGATGTTAGAGGGTAGAGACACATATAATGAAGGAAATTGAGATTGAGTCGCTTTATATTGAAATTGATCTGGTTCTCTTTTGGCACCTGCTAATACAACCTTTTCCCTTAATTGCATTTGTAAAGGGATGAGCATCAGATATGATCATATGTGTTTCACTATGTTTAAGTTGAGGGCTATGTGAAAAATCTGAAGGCAAAACATCGAAAGATTGTTGTCTGCTATCCAGTAGAGGAACCTTTTCTGATTGTAGAACTTGATTACCCAATTTGAAATGATGTTCAGATTCTTCAAGCATTAATACATTGGGAAGCACTCCCTTATTTGTTCGCAAGTGCTCATTTTCCAGAACATCAAAGTTGATCTCTAGCTTCGTCATTTGGGTTATGGATTCCATAACATGACCTAGACAGTTACTGGAAATATCTACAGTAAACTTTTCTTCCTTCGACCTTTTCCCATCCCATGATAATGTACTTTTATCATTAGAAGGAAGCTCCTCATTGGAGGAATTGCCACTTATTTCTTTGTCACTCCCCTGTATAGGTAGATTTTCCAGATTTGTTTCTCTTGGAGGTAAATTGGATGATTTTTGTTCCTTGATTTTTTTGCAGTAGTGTTCTTTGATTAGCAGCTACAGAAAACACGTTAACATCTTGCAAGCAGTTATAATCTTTGTGTACAGCACTTTTCATAGTTGAACCATCTTCGATGATTGCATGATCCAGTGTTGAATCAATTGAACTCAAATCAATCTTGAATGGTTTCTGGCCTTCATGTTCTAGGCTTGCAGGAAGACTTGGAAAATCAATTGCAAGTGAACGATCATTCTCCAAGTCTAGCGATTCCATAACCTCTTCCGTTGGCTGCTTTTTACGTTTGTAAAATGGCTCGGTCTCATTTCCTGCTTCCTCATTCCTGTCCAAATGCAAATGTTTAAAATAGATCCTTGAACTATCTGACCGTCAAAATTAACTATACAAGTGTCTTCAGGTGTCCAATTTGCCTCCAGTTGGCGCAACGAGAAAGCCTTAAATTTTCTGTGTAACTGTGAAATTCCAGATTTTAAGTAGATGTCTTCGTTCCAGCGTCTCCACTAGCTTCATAATATTTAATTTAGAACATATTCCCCGAAAATATTGCCTTATTTCACTCACTATCATCATTTGCCATAAATTTGCATACAGTTTCCAGAACAGTTGCTAGAATCTCCCTCACGTGAGACCAGACGCCTGTTTACATGAAAAAAACTTGGCAAAACACATATCAAACGTGACCAATTATTTATTTAACATTTTAGGAATGAAATCCCCAAAAAATCGGATTGAAAAATGACCATTCTGGCAAAAAACGATTTTCTTGTAGCGCCGCAATGTAATTTTTTGGCCGTTGCGCTACAAGAATAATTTAAAACCAATTTTGGCACTTTTTTGTCATTAATTCCATTTTGAATGAGTTTTTTATGGAAAAATTTGATTCATGGTGTTATTTTTGAAATCCTTAATCAATATAAATCCTTTAAAACCCTTCAGAACCTAAAGAAATGAAAAATAATAAAAATCTAAAGGCAAAACTCGAAAATTTCACTTAAAACAAAAATTTTCTAAAGTAAGTAAAAGAGCAAACTTAAGCAAATGAGCAAACTTAAAATAAAAATGACAATCAAAATATAAAATTGAAGAAAACAATTTCATGACTTAACAGACCCAAAAAATGATAGGAATTAGCATGAGACGATAGTCCTATAGGTGGAAAGAGTGCAGAAAACCGAACCCGTCAATGTGAATGACATGAAAAATAGATGTCGGATGAATCTAGGGCACACAGAAGAAAAAGTTGACCAAATGGATGCCTATAAACAAAGGGGGATCCAATGAGACATGTCATATTCATTGTTCAGTGTTGATTTCCTATGGAGGGCCTCATAGCAAAGGTGTTGATTTATTTGGGTTGGACTGACGGTTTCATGATCTGTGAGTTGTAGGTAAGAGATATCAACTAGCCCATCATTTTCATGAATTTATTTTGTACTTTTCACATTCTAGAGGCCTTTCCTGAGCCTAAAGGGGTTTCGAGGCTAGGTCACACTTTTCGAGTGAAAAGGTGCAAGGCACAACCTAGGTCACACCTATTGAGTAGACATGCGCAATTCAGGTGCACCTACCAAGGAAATAGATGCGACCTAAGTCACACTCTTTAAGAGACAAGCACCCAGGCTGCACCTATTGAAGGGTTTTGTGTGACCTGAATCACACAAAAAGGAATGCAAGGAGCGACCTAGACCATAATGGAAATTTTCCTGAACAAGGTATGATTAGGACTTTTTGAATCTGCAGGATGCCTCGATTTGCATGGTGGGAGACAGACATCGGGGACCTCATGTATGAGGGTAAAGAGGATGGTGCAGTAAAGGATATGCTATCCCAGAGTGGATTAATGAAGTTTTTCTAGATCCCTCTAATGCATTCAAAAAAATAATTGTTAAACAAGATAGTGATATTTTTGGATAGGGATGCATAATGCTTCATCATACGTGGTGAGCGATTGGAGATCACCCTCTCAGACATGTAATTTTTGATGGGAATCCCATTGTTGGGTGTTATTGATGATATCTCACTAAAAATACTGATGGGAGTGTCTATGAATGACTTGTCCACCAAAAATTTATATGCCATGGCTTATGTGCATGCATCATACATAATAGTGTGTGTTATCGAGAGTCTGGAGACTCGTGCAGTGGCAATGATGGCGCTATGGATACTGGGATTGAAAAGTACACACAAGATCTCAAGTGGCTCATTACTGATGGTTGAGAGTGTGCTGAGGGGAACCTACTATGGGTGGTACCAAGTGTACCTAAAAATGGTTGGGACCAAGTGTACCTAACAATGGTTCAGTGTGGGTTGAACCAAGCTAGCTCGATGGATAGGTATTTTTTCTTCCCATCCTTTTTGTTCTCATTCTTCTTTGAGTGGTTATCGACACTATGACCACATATTGCATTACTTGGTGGGGGACCACATGAGCCTCAGGTGAGGCGGTGGTGTGAGATGATGATCCTGGAAGGAGTTGGTTTGGTAAGTCGTTTCTTCACATGGGATCTATTTTCACACTATAGGAAGATTCCTATCCTCATTGAGGATTATCCATACATAGGTATGGACTATTGAGGAATTCCAAAGATGCCTCGACCTCCTAGATAGGTCTAGGGACTAGATGGTATGTATACATGAATATTTGTGGTTTTAGTCCTATATATTGGCTTACTGGCATAGTGGTAGCTATATTATACTTGTGATTGATACTAATGACATATTGTGTGCATGTGTAGACGTGGGACCACATCCTCTAGCAGGATTAGATCCACCTGTTCACGGGAAGAGGAGTCGACGGAGTGTTACGTTAGAATCACTACAACTATATGTAGAGAGGACATTGGAGGGAGTCACCAATGATGGGTTGTAGTATCTAGACTGTTAACCCAAAAAATCCCCATAGTAAGTTCCACATGACCTACACCACCCAAAGACATATACGTACGACCCTCATTTGACCACCACACCCTCAAAAAGGATGAAAAATATGAAAAAGGACTTAAAAATCCCTAATCACTCTCAAATCACTTCTCACCTCCCTATAGTTATGCTTCCCGTGTGAGTGCCTTGAGACCATTTTCCTCTAAAGCAATTCACCCTCCCTCTCCTCCATTTCTCCATTGAGCCAAAGCTCCCATTCCATTGAGAGGTTCTCCCCCAAGCTAGGGCATGGTGGCCCATTTCAACCCAGAGAAGGTATACGTATGTTCTCTGTCATTTTCATTATAGTTTATAATATCTTTTGCTTGTAGGTTTATTGCTAATGTTTTGTTGCAGGTTTCTTTCCATTTCTTGCAGCTATTTTGTTTGCTAAGAGTTTTATGCAGGGTTTTGGAGCTTGGCCCTAACCTTGTGGGCAGGGTTTTTCTTTCTTTTTATTCCATCCTCACAGGAACCCTACCCTTCTGTCCTATAGACGGAAGGGATTGTTTCTTGCCTGTAGCAAGGGTGAAAGCCCTACTACAGAAATCCCTTGCTACATGCAGGAATAGCTCCCTTCCATCTATAGGACAAAAGGGTAGGGTTCTTGTGAGAATGGAATGAACAGAAAGAAAAACCCTACACACACATTAGGGCCAAGCTCCAAAACCATGCATAAAGCTATTAGCAAACAAAAGAGCTGCAAGAAATGGAAAGAAACCTGCAACAAAACATTAGCAATAAACTTGCAAGAAAAAGATATTAAAAACTACTGTGAAAATGACAGAAAACATAAGTATACCTTCTCTGGGTGGAAATGGGCCACCATGCCCTAGCTTGGGGGAACACCTCTCAATGGAATGGGAGATTTGGCTCAATGGATAAATTGAGGAGAGGGAGGGTGAATGGCTTGAGAGGCAAATGGTCTCAAGGCACTCACACGGGAAACATAACGATAAGGAGGTGAAAAGTGATATGAGAGTGACCCCCAACCCTCTATTTATACTTTTTCTTGAGATTTTTAGGGTTTTAAGCCCCTGGTTAGGGATTTATCCCCTTTCGCCCAATTTTTACCTCCTTTGGGGGTTTTAAGCTCCTTTGAGGGGTTTTAGCCCATTTTTGGAGGTTTTAACCCCTATGAGAGCTATTTTGGCTCTTTCTAGGGGGTTTTAAGCCCTTTTTCATATTTTTGAGCCTTTTTGAGGGTGTGGGGGTCAGATGAGGGTCGTACGTAGATGTATTTGGGTGGTGTAGCTCATGTGGAGCTTACTGATGGATTTTTTGGGTTAACAGATTTCCCATTGATGTGTGAGGGCAGGAGCTCATCATATGGCCGACGGACATCATAGGATTTTCTAGGGAGAGGTGGTGCTTCTAGGGTTGGGGCATGGTGGCTTTTTGTTTTTGTATTAATATGGTTCCCATCAATGGGTGAGATACAAATAATGAGTGACATGTATATGGACAAGGTGGGCATCCCCATGCTCGTAAAGATGTCAAAAGAATAATGTGATCTAAGCTCTATAATACAAGAGTCGATCATGTACAACTATTGTTACAATAGTGGTTGCCTCAATGAGAGGTTGAATACAATACTGATATGAAGAACTGCTACATTGGACCCATGGAATTCTAATGGAATGCTATATCTTCATGACTGATGGCCTACTGGATTTGGAATGGTACATAGTTGTAGGGACCCTCTGACAAAGAGTCAGAGTCTCTGTGGTACAATTATGCTGCATCAATCATAAATCTATATAGAAGCACTATTGGGGCTTCTGAAAATTGTTTCTAACGCAACCTAGAAATCACAAGGGACATGAACTTGTTGGTGTCCCTTACATAGACTCATCAATGTGCTAGAGTCAAGTGACATATGGAGTCTTCGACCAAATACTGCACAGACCAATACCCTGTACAAATATCAACGGTGCGATGATGTAGCTGGAGTTGAGCATGTGAGAAACAACCATCTCAAGAGGCACTAAGGACTCCTCTCAAGTGGTTCAAGAAACTCATCAATGACATTAATGAAACCAAGATACAGGGACCTCTGGGTCTATCCTCTAGAATACATGTGTTGCCGTTGACAGAGGGAGACCTGCAACTAGCCAAGGAAATGGTGTTTCCTTGACCAGAAGCACGAAGGAGATAACCAAAAGATGTGAGGCAATCTAAGGACTGACCCACTGAATGGGGGGGTGAGGGGAGGAGTTAAAAAGGGGTAGAGGGAGTGTAGTGGACACAACCTTCCTTTGTTCAGAGTGTGTCAGCAGGGTAGACCAGGTAGCAAATGAAACTGACTCATGGGAAAGGGACCATAGCTGTAATACCAGGGATGTAACTGCAGATGGGAAATACTTGGGGGAGGTAGACACTTTTGGTATTGATGGGATCCAAGGAAGACACATTGCAGATTACTCTGAACAAAGGTGACCAAAATTTGGAATGCTTCCAAAATGTTATCTGTGGGGTGGTGTCTAGAGAAACTGTTGTGGTACGATCTCGTGGATTTTTGGTGAGCCCGAGAAAGTAAATGCTTGATGGTGCTTTCATTTTTAAAGAGTCTAAAACCATGAAGAAGAATCCAATGGGGGATTTTTTTCAATGGTAGTGTCCTGTGCCCAAAAAAGGATAAAAGTATACACAGGAGAGCTCTCCCATCCTTTAGGGAATGAGAGACTTATTTACCATTGGTAGTCCAGTCAAACCAAAAATGGTTAAACCTATACTGTGTAGATGGTCATTTAGATACTTTTATGAGCATGAACAAAACCAAGTTTTTTTGGGAATCATTTCTTGATGAGAAGGTCGGAAAAGAGCTTAACGACAACCCATGGTGAGCTTTTTCACAAATTTTGGCCCCTCTACCCAAGAAAGCATAAAAGGATGCAGAGGGGAATGGTTTTGGCTTGAATGTGCCAAGGTGGTCCTTTTCATTTGATGGTCTACATCGTCCACAAAAGAAGATAAATGAGATGATGTAGACGCCCTTTCCTATACTTTAACAAGTAGGAAAGGAAGTAGCTATGCTTGACAATCTTTTCATTCTTTTAGGAGTTAGAAAAGAGCTTAAAAAGAAACTCCAATATGGTCAACCAATCGAGGAGGCACTGATGGTGGCCCTATGTCGAGACAGTGAATAGTGGTCCAAAGGTCATCTGTGTAGTATGGATGGAGCAGGTGGCTCTTAGACATACCAATACATGCATAGGATAGATCATGGCATAGGCACATGAATCGGTGCGACAGAGGCATGCAAACTGATGTGGCTCTTGGATAGAGGTCAGGAGAGTTGTGTGTGAGTTGTGGTGGGTGGACTTGACTACATGTGATGTGAGTGCAAGTCTGAAGGAAGTTATGTTCCAAATGCATGCAAAAGAAATGATCCATCCTCCGGGTGGTGGCCCGAAAACCCGCATAAGGTGTGTTGGACGGATTAGATAGATAAATTCTAAAATAAAATGACGTGCCTTCCAAGCGGTTGCTCGGGAACCCACATGAGCGGCGATAGGAAAGTGTGATGCAAGTACAGGTACAAATAAACTTACATCACAATGTGGTATGTAAACCAAGGTAACTGTTGAGAAGTGGCCTCGAAAATTACTTGTTAAACATGAGACGATGGTCTCATTAAAAGATATAGGACAGAATTTTGAGCCCAGAGGTGTGAGGGGTGTCTCAAACAGACTCCAGGTGACTCTAACTAGTAGCTAATGGTGCTTCCCCTAGTGTAGCGATGCATAGGGAAAAGCTAGGCTGAATGGGGGCTTATGGGTACAGAGCTAGCTCAACGTATAATGTTCTATTCACTTGATGGTATGCAAATTGATTAGACCTCCAGGACAAGTCTAGGGACCTGATGGTTTGCTAGCATGGTGGTAGCTAGATCATATGTGCAAATACTGTGTGTATGTGTAGATGTGGTACCACACCCTCCAATGGGATACCTATAGCACAGGGGTAGGGATCATATCAACCTGCTCACATGAAAATTATGCAATGGGGTTCTACAATGGACTCACTACGACTAGACGTGGAACTACTACTGGAGGGGGTTACTGACTTGTGGTAAAAACAATGCAAAACAAAAAGAAAAAACTACACTATAAGTGACTCATGGTGGTTTTATCAGTCATAAAATATCTTGAGGAAGATCTTGTTGCGAGGCTTATTTAAGAGGGGACCATCTAAGTCAGCAAAGAGGTACTCCCCCGTGCCAAGACAATGGTCATTGGCAAGGAAGGGTGATTGTTAACACCCAAAAAGTGTTCACTACCTCATCTACCCCACTGCATGGCTCATTTGTCTATTTTCCTACCATATTTCCCTTAAAAAGGCCATAAAACCATCTAAAAAGCCTCCAAAAGGCCTAAAATGCCTCCAAAAGGCCATAAAACCATCTAAAATGCCTCCAAAAGGCCACAAAACCCCTTTTCTCCTCCAAAAATATCCAAAATTCCTCTAAAATAGAAAAAATCCCCAAAAAGGGAAGAAAAAATATAAAATAATGAGGAAAAGGAGGAATAAACCCTAAACAGCTGCCCTAAATCACATGGTTTCCAAAAACCATGGGCCAGCACTCCACCACTAAAAAACTATAAATAGGTGATGGAGACCCCTCATTTCACATCCACAATCACAAGCATCCTTACTCTTCCAAAATTGCTCTTGAAACCCTAGCTCACCCTTTGAGCTACTTTCACCATTGAGAGCCCCTTTTGGCCCATTTCCACCACCGGAGAAAGAGAAGGAGCAGCTAGAGCTCGGAGCAACCTCTCGGATCAACGCAAAGGCTTCACCAACCTCCACATCGGAGGTAATATCAATAAAAAACCATTCTTTATATTTTGTTGTTTTGTTTCATGCACGTGTTTTAGATTAGTTTTTATTCCTGTTTAGCATTTTTATTTCCATTTTACTGAACTGCTAATAAGGAGTCACTTCTCCTTAGTAGGTGCTCATTCGCACAAGCTAGGGGTAAAACCCTAGCCACAGTTTTGGCGACTCCGCTGTGTTTTTACTTTCTGGTTTCCGTTTTTGTTTTTTCCTTTCGGCTGTCCCTTTCGGTCGCCGTAAACCACGTTTTTTCCCTCCACAGTCACGTCCCGACCGCATCTTTCAGGCCTTTACCTGCGACCCGACTGTGGCTATCATATTGTTTCCAGCGCCCTGCCGGCGGATTCAAGTCTGTTACCTGCGATCCGACCGCAGCTATTCAACCTGTTTGTTGCGATCTGAACGTGCCTGTTGGCCATTTTCCCGCGTCCCGAGCGCGTGTTTCAGCCCCTTAGCTGCGACCCGACCACGCTTGTCATCTTTTTTCCCGCGTCCCGAGCGTGATTTTGAGCCCATTAGCTGCGACCCGACCACGCCTATCGTCTTTTTTCCCACGTCCCGAGCGCAAGTTTCATCCCATTAGCTGTGACCCGACCGCGTCTGTCTGCCATTTTCCTATGGTCCGACTGCCTTTGTCGGCCAAAAAGCCACAACCTAACCACGTCTGTTTCCCTCAAACCCGCAGTCCGACCGCCCGATTTCGCCCCAGACCCGTGGTCCTGTTTTTGCAAACCAGCCCCTTTGCTGCAATATTTTCTACATCTACACAGCCATCTGTTCCACCTGCAGCCCTACTTCCTTACATCCTTTTCTGCAACCCCATTTCTGTTCCCTTTTACAACATTTGTTTAATATTTCAGCAGTTTATTTCAGAAAATTTTGCATGTTAAAGTTGTGCATTCAGTATTATTGTTAGTTAGAAGGTTGCCCCTTTGAGTGGCACTTCTATTTCGGGTTCATCACCTCACAAGCACACACTCTGTCACCTAATTCAAGTGAGCCTTAAAATACTACTTAACTCAACCAACATTCTAACCCCACTTGGGGAACACAAAAGAATCTTTGTAGTTAGGTAGGATCGGGGGGATAGGCTTCCAATAACACCCCTCAGTTACTTACACTTGAGACATAGCAGTTTTCCAATTAGGGAACCAAAATCCCCTAGTATTTTTTGGCACGGTCACAACCAGTTTACTAGAGGGCATCTCCCCTAGGAGGGTTGAAGTCGTGAGATTGGTTCTGGAGGCCTGAGTGGAATACCAGACTCCATTCAGTAACTGAAGGGCTACCTTTCGCAGTTCTCGGGATATCCCTGTATAGGGGTATTGCGGTACAAGGACCAAGCAGCAGATTCACCTTTCTGGACGTGTCATGAACGGGGTATCTTAGTTGCCATTCTTCTAGGATTGACTTCCCGGTGTCCCTCCCGGTAGGGGGATATCATAGCCACTTGGCTTTCCTATTCATATTGTCTGACTTGGATTTCATCACCTTGCAGAGGATATGTCTAGTTGAGTCAGAATACTTTTAGTTAGGTGTTTGCATGCTCCCTTACCTCCTTTTGGTCTAGTGAGTCCACCGTTTTTTATTTTTAGGAAACCTGCTGCTTGTTGGTATTCTGACCATTTCTGTTGACACTCCACCTCTTGTAGCACGGCCGTTACATTAGGCGTTTTGAGCTAGTTGTTGGCCTGAGTGCCTTATTTTTCGAGCTCTCCTTCTGCACACTCGGTTGCATTAGGGATTTCGAGCTATTTTTTACTCACCTCAACCCACAGAAATTTGACACCATCTGTCACCATTGAGTCTTCGAGACATTCTCGGCGCCTCAAGCGAGAGCCCCCACAGCACAGTTCACTTGACACCACCCATAATCGACACAGATCATCCTCACTTGATACCACTTATCATAGATCTCGAGCCTTGTCACTTGACTCCACTCGTCAGCGGCATAGGACCCCGTCACCGGATATTGACGCCCCTTATTTTACCTCTGATTCCAAGCCAGAGTCTGAGAACCCCATTTACACTGCCCCCACTAGCCCCATGGCTGGCGTAACTTCCACTCCCGTCTTGGTAGAGATCGTTGGTGGCACATCCACCACTACACCAGTCCCTATACCAGTTACCACACCTATTTTGGGTATGCCCTCCACGGGACCCTCTACCGTTCCCCTCACGGCACCTATTCCCATAGTGGGAATACCTATCCCCACTCCATCAGTGGCTCACACTACCCATGGTGGTGCGGGACCATCCCATACCACCTTAGTTCCCCCACTTGGGGGAAACCTCCCTACCACTACCCCTCCACTTGGGGGCATTGGCCTCAATTTGGTCCAACCCACTACTGTGTCACATCCTTCCTCCAGTTTTCCGTTCATGGTTAGCCTCAACCTGCCTGACCTAGCCAGATTGACTAACGACCCAATCCGACACGACCCTAATTGGCCTCACATGCCCACCAAGCTCCCCTCTGACATTCCCAAGTTTGACAGCAAGGCAGGTGAGGACCCACAAAACGACATTATGTCCTTCCATCTATGGTGTTCCTCCAACTCCATAGTGGATGACTCTATCCACCTCCGTCTCTTACAGTGCACCTTCACTGGCTCAGTAGCCAAGTGGTATATCGAGCAACCCCATGGAACACACAACACCTTTGCTTCCCTTGCCTCCACCTTCCTGCAGTTCTTCCAGTTACCTGTCCGCTATGACGCGGGCATTGAGATCCTCCTATCCTGCAGACAAAACATGGCTACCCACATCACGGACCACATTCATGAGTGGCATCGACGCCGTAGCTTATGCAAGATCAAATTGGACGACCAGATCTTCCTAGATTGGTTCCTCAAATCCCTCCTTCCTGTCATTGCTAAGGATGTGGCATCTGAAAGACCCCAGTCTGAAGAAGAGGCCATCCTTAAGGCCCAGCAATTCGACCTCATTTATGCCCAGTTGGGTTATCTCTATACCATTATACCTGACGCCCCTCGTGGCAAGTCTTCCCAGCACGATGCGTCGGGGGCATCCCATGCTGCCGACGGCATCATTGGCAGTGTCTCTTCGCACCCTCAACCATTTTCCATAGCACATCCTACCCCTAGCCCTGACCTCTCACGGGCTACCTCATAGCCTGGTGCCACCAACTTGTATCACCACCATACTCATGGACCCTCATGTCCACCGCAGTGTTTCGGTCATGCGACTCCCACTTACGCCCCCCCGGTCGCACCTCAGCCCTACTACCACCAGCAGGCTGCACCAGCTCCTGCGCCTTCACAAGCCCAACGCGCTTATTACCCGCCATAGGCCGCCCCAGCAGCCAATCCACAACTCGCTCCGCAGCCCTACCCCCAACCCCCTCAAGTGGCTGTACCTACGCAGCCTCCACCTACATATCATCCACCACAGCCTGCTCCAGTGCCTGCGCAACCTCAAAATCCACCTGCTACCCAAGGGCAAGTTTACGCCCAACAAAACCCGCAGTAAAACCAGAACAACCAACATAACCAAGGCCAACAAAACTGCGGCAGGGGCCGAAATCGTGGGAACAACCAACCTACAGACCAAGTTGGTCAACCCCCTAATCCCCTTGATAATAATAATGCGGCCCCTGCTAACCAAAACCCTGATCGCCCACCCAAGCAGGCTAAAAACCCCAATTTGCGAACAAACCATCCTTGTTCTATTTGCGGGGTCTATGGCCACTACACACATTTTTTCCCACACATGGAGCGAGTTCGGCAACTTTGGGCTGAAGATGCTCGCCGCCAAGGGAAGGCGGCTCCTCAAGCACCACCCAACCCTCCACAACCTCAGCAGCTACCTTTGGTGCTGCAAAACCCCTTACCAACCCAAGGTGTCGTGAACACCCAACCATTGGCTCCCCCTCAAACCAACGCCCCAACCCAACAACAAATCACTGCTCCTGATCAACCCATGCTTGACTCAGGTACCCACCACTTGTTGATGATGTCCTCCGATGAGGTCAACCTCCAGACCCGACGAAACCAATACGGCTCCACCCCTGAAGCCTCTCCCACCGATAAACCCACTAACGCTCATCCCACTGATCAAGCATTATGTATACCTCCACCTCCACTAGAGGGCACTCCCAAAGCACCTCATTTCCCACTTCGTCGTATTAACAACAACCCCAATGCGCGCACTGCGTCAAACTACAACATTGTTGATGACTTAGCCCAATCTCCCGCAGCCATGTCTGCGTTAGAAGTTTTGAAAAATTGCCCTTCGCAGAGCAAGACTTTACTCTCAGCCATTGGGGCTATCGATCCAAACGATTCGAATGTAATGGCATTTGATTTGGACCAATCCGAACCCCGCATGCCTTCCACTTTAGCATTCCAAGTTTCCGTTTCCATCCGGAATTTTGTCGTCCATCGATGCATTATTGATGAAGGTGCCTCTACATGTGTCATGTCCACCTCCATCTGGCAGAAAATGGGATCCCCCACTCTCCATCAGTCCTCCACTGCGTTGCGTGCCTATGACGGGCGACACGACAGTCGCTCGGCTCAACCACAAAACCTCTTAACTAACGTCCCCGTCCAGCTGGCTGGCAAAACTGTCCTCATCAATATCGAGGTTATCAATGCACAGCTTGATTATAACCTTTTACTTGGCCATAGCTACATGTATGCCATGCGGGCGGTTGCTTCTTCCATTTTTCGTACCATGATGTTCCCTCATGAGGGACGCATGGTCAAGGTTGACCAACTCACCTACCATGATCCCAATGCCCCCGCGGCACCCGAAAATGTTCTCCCCATGGTTGAACAACCTGTTTCAAGTGCCACCACTTCAGTTATTTCCTCTACAGAGCCCGAAGTCTACTCAGATGCTCCAATGACCTCGACCTTCCAATCTATGCCACCCCCGTCACCTGCCACTGACGTGTCTGACCTGTGTACCCTGTCCCATAATACGCGAACTCCTACTAATCAACCGCCCTTGTTGCCAAAACCCCCTTTGGTACCTAGCCACATTGGTGCTACCCCCATCCATACCATTCCTTTTCTCTTCCCTCCATCAGGAGTAGTTAGTGCCCCAGTCATGGCTACCCTCAGCCTCCTTGGGTTAACCTTAGGATTACCCGTTTGGTATCTTTCACCTCCTGTTCCCCCGCCGACACCAGATGTCGTCCTGCAACCGGTGCAACCCATTGTCACTACTAGTCAACCACCTCCCGGTGTCGCTACCCCGTCGTCCTCCACGAACCCCCCCCCTCTGCTTAACAAACCCACTGGGGGTAGAGGCCCCCAACCTTACACTGCTGTCCCACCTCTCAAGACAGTCAAAAACCCCCCTGTGTTTTGTGCTCCTCCCAAATGCTCGTTGTGCGATGAGTTGGGCCATGCAACTCACCAATGTCCTCAGTTACCGACACTACAGGAACACATGCAAACGCTTGACGATGACCCCAGTATACCGGTTGTCCACCTTGATTCAACCCCTAAGCCTCACGACAAATCCTTGCACACTAACCACTTCTGTGCCATATGCGGTATTTACGGGCATTACACAAATCACTGTCCTGATCTCCCTGATTACAGAGCAGCTCTCTTTGAGATGAACAATCTGGATCTTGAGACAGCACCACCCACCATTGAGGAGATCCACCCCCCGGTCTCTCCCCATTTTGAAGAGATTAATACCATTTATATGATCTCTTCCGCCACTACTCCCTCGTCAACTGATTTGACGACACAAACTTTCCATACAGATGAGGAAATCCTCGAGGCTCTCACTTCCCCAGAGTATCCTTGGGATGACATGCACCATCGTTCCTACTTCCTCCGAGATGAATCCTCCTCTAGCACTTCTACCCAATTTGCAGTTGAATCCAAAGACTTCCTTCCCCCCAAGGTCGACTAGTTCAAGGACCCTATTCCTACTCCTGATGCCTTCGAGGAGGGTAACATGGCCAACATCTCACCTGTCATCCAAATTGATATCGTTGCCCCAGGAAGCACCCATGAACTCATCACTTTAGGCGCCTCTTGCAGTGAACAAGAGATTGAGGAATACCAGAAAATCTTCAGAGAATTCTGTGATGTCTTTGCCTGGTCCTATACCAAAATGCCCGGTCTTGACCCTGCCATTATAGAGCACCACATTGACACATGGCCTGATGTACCCCCCGTTCGTCAGAAACAGCGTCCCATTCATCCCTCAAAGCTCCCAGCTGTCAAAGCAGAGATCGAGAAACTTCACACGGCAGGATTCATTTATCCTATTGCCTATACCACCTGGGTTTCAAACCCTGTTCCTGTTAACAAAAAACAAGGCACCATTAGAGTCTGCACTGACTTCTGCGATTTAACCCGCGCCTGTCCAAAAGTCAATTTCCCCACGCCATTTATTGACCAGCTCATCGATGCGTGTGCGGGGCATGAAGTCCTTTCGTTCATGGATGGTTTTTCTTGATACAATCAGATCCAAATCTGAAAGGAGGACTAGTGCAAAACTGCCTTTACCACCCCATGGGGCACCTTTGCCTATCACGTCATGCCTTTTGGCCTAAAAAATGCTGGTGCCACATTCCAGTGGGCCATGACCTATTGCTTTCATGATTTGGTCCACATCCTACTAGCCTACCTTGATGACCTTACAGCTCGTTCCCGGAAACGATCAGACCACCTTAACGACCTTCGGCAAGTTTTTCTGCGTTGTCGCAAATATCAAATCCGCTTGAACCCACACAAGTGTGTCTTTTGCATTTCGGCAGGCCGATTGTTGGGTTTCATTGTTTCCTAGAAAGGAATTACTATTGATCCTATGAAAGTCCAAGCCATTTTAGACCTTCCCTCTCCTCGCATGCTCCGGCAGCTCCAAAGTCTGCAAGGGCACTCCAATTTCCTTCGACGCTTTGTTCCCGACTATGCCACAACCGTTCACGGTTTCTTGCGCCTGCTCCGTACCCACATACCCTTTGTCTGGGACAAGCAAGCAGAAGCTGCATTTGAAGCCCTCAAGAAAGCTCTCACACAAGCCCCCTTGATCTCCCCCCCGGATTTCTCTCAGGAATTCATCCTTTATGTCTCGGCATCTGAGCATGCTGTGTCTGGCGTCTTGGTTCAAAAAGATACCTCACACCAAGAGCATGTCATTTACTACGTCAGCCAGACTTTGTCCATCCCACCCCTATGTTACCCATATGAGGAGAGACTAGCCCTAGCAGTGGTCTTTTCCGTCCAAAAATTGCGACACTACATTTTACTTAGTCATACCACAGTCATCGCCGATTCTAAACCCATGGTATATCTCCTAAACCGGTGGCTCCTGCAAGGTCGCGTGGCTAAATGGGTCATTATCCTCCAGGAATATGACCTCATGTTCCGAACACCTAAGAGCACTAAAGCCCTTGTGCTTGCCTAGCTCATCACCGATCTCCCTTCTTTTCTCCCGGCCCCACCCATCTCCGATGAGCTACCCGACAACCACTTGTTCACTATCTCATCTGATGACCCATGGTACGGTGATATCTTGTTATACCTACATACACAGAAGTTCTGACCCGAAGTCTCTCATAATGAACGTCGTCGTATCCGTCACCAGGCCTCTCTCTACCTCCTCATAGGAGATGTCCTTTACCGGCGAGGGGTCGACACAATTCTTTGTCGTTGCCTCACACTTGAGGAAGCTAAACACGTCCTTAATGATTGTCATAGCGGTGCCTACGATGGCCATTTCTCAGGAATGGCCACTACCCAAAAGGTCATCCGTGCCGAATACTTCTGGCCCACACTCTTCACCGACTGTATCACTGCAGTCAAGCATTGCCATAACTGCCAAATTTTTTCCCCCAAGGCCCGGACACCACCCGCTCCATTACACCCAGTCGTCACCGTTGGTCCCTTTTGTAAGTGGGCCATCGAATTCATGGAGTGTAGACCCCCATCTGCGAACGGCCATAAGTATATCATTGTTGCCGTTGATTACTTCACCAAATGGGCGGAAGCCATGCCCACCTTCAACTGTACCGCTGACACTGTTGCCCGTTTCTTTTTTAACCACGTTATCACTCGATTCGGGGTCCCTAAACAGTTGGTCTCAGACCATGGATCACACTTTGAAGATTCCATGTGGCGCGAGTTATCCACCCTCCTCAAGTTTGAACACCAATTTTCTTCTGCTTACTACCCTCAAGGGAACGGTCAAGTAGAAGCTGTTAACAAAATCCTCAAAACCATACTCCAATGCACTATTGACCGGCATAAGTCCAATTGGCACCACATGCTATTCCTTGCCTTATGGGCTTACCGTACGTCCACCAAGACCACCACTGGTTTTACCCCATTTCATTTAGTTCACGGTGTAGAGTCTGTCCTACCCATCGAGTGTCAGATACCTACCTTGCATATCGTCGTTGAGCTTCTCCCCGATACCTCCCCCCTTGAGCAATGTCTGCTATCCCTCGAACAAGCAGATGAAGATTGTCGTGCCACCCTCCAGAACATCGAAGCAGCCAAAAACCGCTCCAAAGCCGGTTATGACAAACATGTCCACCCTCGAACTTTCCACGAAGGGGACCTCGTCCTCGCCTATGACCAAGCCCATGACAAAACCGGTAAAGGAAAGTTTGAATCCATGTGGCAAGGCCCTTACATTGTGCAAACTTGCCTCGGCAAGGGGGCATACATTTTAGTAGACTATGAAGGCCACCCTTTACGGAACCCCCGTAATGGGTTGTATCTTAAACGTTTTTACCCATAATTGAAACCGCAACCTCATTGGTCCACATTGTACAGTTTGCTCTCTTTTTGTTTTTCACCTTCTTTAACATAATCTTATATTCAACATTTTTTGCATGCCCACAGATGCACCATCTTCCACCTCGCTACATTGGCTTCGCTGATGGCGCAAGCCGTTGGTCTCCCAACCTGGCTTCTGCAGCATGGGTCTTGTATTCCCCTTCCAACGAATTGATTCACTTTGACGGAATATGTATAGGCACCGCTACCAATAACCAGGCGGAGTATGATGTCGTGACCGGTCTCCTGACCGCTGCCCTCCAGATGGGAATATGTCACCTTCATGTGTTTCTGGACTCCCAGCTACTTGTCTCCCAGCTCAACAACTGCTACCAGGTGCGTGATCCTTGCCTCTTTAGAAAATTCCTGCGTACAAAACAACTAAGCCGACAGTTTGAATCCATCACATTCACACATATCCCAAGAGCTTACAATAACGTCGCAGATCAAATGGCCAATAACATCCTAGAGTGGCATATCAATCACTCCTTGTAACACCTCCATCCTGCATAGCGTCTCCTCAAAATATATAAAAACCGAAAAAAGATTGCATTACATCAACATTTGCATCCATGTACATAAATCATAAAACCACATTTGTATCTATAGGGGCATCCACGTGCCTAATCATACATACATCATGTAGCATCACATAAAATACACAAGGGGCATCCATGTGCCCAGCATCCTAGGCTACTTGCATCCACGTGCAATTCAAACACATAACATCTCATAAAGCGCATCCACGTGCGTACAACTAAAAAAACATCTAAAAAATGTGAATCCATGTACATATATATATACATCAAAAAATACATGTCACAGCAATATACATGTCCCAAGTACCCCTGTACTCAGCTATACAAAAAAAAAATGGCTGTACATCCATAACGCCTCATCAAATACATGCCGGAGCTACCAAAACTCGAGGGGAGTCCCCTGCACTCCCTAATAAGAGTCATACCCTACATCACTGCCGGTATCTGCGGCCTCTGAGTCCTCCCCTCGCTCCTCCTCTGGCACATCCTCATCCCCTGCAGGCTCCTGTGCCTGTGCCCTATCTGCCAAGATAGCCACCCGGATCGCAATCGATCTAAAATCCCGGGGTGCCCTCATACAATCCTGGATCATGTCCGGATCGATGTCCCGCCACCCCTCGTCAGTCACCCCCACCAACAAACGGTCTAGCAATGCCCGCACAGACTCCAATGTCCCCTCTGCATCCCGGCGACGCACCTCCCCCCGCCTAGGCAGAGCTGGAACGACCACAATCCCCCTCCGTGCCACATGCCCTGGTGGCGGTCTCGGGCCCACATCTGTAGATCACCTATTTGTCAGTAACCATATATCAATCAACTATCATATATATAAAAAACTAACAATGCAATCAAACCATACGTACCATCTGGTCCCCATGCCTGTCCTGGCAGTCGTGGCGCATCTGGATCTCCAGTAAATTCCATATCTCTATATGGATAATCCTCCAGTGTCAACGGTAGCTGGAGCCACTGCAGGTACAACTCCTACGTAAAGTACCGCCCAACGTCACCGCCACCACGGTGGTGCATCATCTCCCCCCATCACACCATTTGGGGCTCCCTCAAGCCTCCTGCCCTGACTGGCACCCGCGGCCGCAGTGTGGGTACCCTCTCCATAAAGAATGCACATAAAAACAAACCATAGCAGAACCCCTTGCCAGACTCCTTCGCTGTCGTCAGCTGCCGCTGCACACAGGTCAGGAACATCTGGCCCCAAGCATAATATACATCGGCCAGTACACTCTCCACCAGCTGCATCTGACCCCCAGACACCTTCTTCGGTGACTGGGATCCCAAAACACGCACTACACAAGCTGCCATGGCCCGTACTGCGGGCTCTTGTAGGTCTCTCACCAAGAGTGGATTCCTATGCACTCGAGTCTCTGCCATACAGAACCACTCCAACATATCATCCATATCAATGTCCGCAGACACCCGCGGCTGTGTGTCTGCTACCCTCCCCAGGTAGGGCAACCCCGTCAAGAAGTATACATCAGTCAGGGTAAGGTCCACCCTCTCACCCTGGACTCGGAAAGCCTGTATCTCTGGCTCCCAGAAACCAACCAGTCGGTTCAGCAGCAATGCTGCTGACTGCATCATCGGTACCTCAGCAAACTTCAGCAGTTCGAATAACCTCAGCATCGACCGCACCCACCGGTCCTCTCGCACGATGACCATAATCTCGTCAGGTATCTCCCGCTCTCTCCATAGCACCTGTAGCATCCTGTCAATCACACAAAGGAACCTCATCAGACTCATGACAACCAAATAGTCCTCCCCCTTCCCTTTCCCGAAAAAAAAAAGAAAAAAAAAAACAAACCCGACCGCAGCTGTTCGGCATACAGTTGCGGCCCCTCACCGCGACTGTCGGGTCTAAACCCGTGGTCCTTAACCGTGACTATCAGGCCTAAACCCGCGGTCCCAAACCGTGGCTGTCGGATTTAAACCCGCGGCCTCTAACCGCGACTGTCGGGCCTAAACCCGCAGTCCCTCACCGCGACTGTCGGGCCTAAACCCGCAGTCCCTAACCGCATTTTGGACTCGTTAACCTGTGGTCCACCCCACGTGAACCGTACAAGTAATACCCCGGGACCCACTACACCCCCCCCGAACCCAATGACAATGCAGGTATGAGCTTAACAGAATACCTGTATCTCCCGAATCTGAAATCGGCCGGTCGGATCGTCCAGAATTGCCACCTTAGCTCTGGTCCACTTCGATCACAAGTCAAAGTCGAATAGTACAAATGACACATGTCATGTTGGGCCCACTTACTATTTATAGCTAGTTGACTTTTTCTTGTTTTGGCCGTTCTCAACCCATATGGAGTCCGTTTTCCGAACCGTTTCCACCATTGGAATCAGCACGACGAGACCGTCATGATGGTCAACTCGTTGCATTATTTTTTCACACTGTTTATTGCCAGATTCATTTTTTCCGAGCTCATGACGATGCTTGAGATCATTTCTCGCTCTCACTCAGTACACTTTCAGCATTGTGTCCCAACAACTTGCTGCATCAATTTGCGTGCCACATCGGCCGTCATCAGATTGTTCCACATTTTTTACATGAGCCATCCACTCCTGTCATACTGCAAATGTCTCGTTATTTTGCCACCATTCATTCACCTCACAAGGAGGCCCACTGGTGTTCCCCCTACCCTCGTTCCTGGTCATCATAAATGTTCCTTGATCGAACACTTCCTCCTTGCCTGACCATTTCATTATTTCAGAGTCTTCTTATTTGCTTTCAGACTCCTTAAAATTAAAAGCAACCACGAGCATGAACTGTCTTGGGCTCGTAAAATCCGCACGACAGTACCATTCCATTACTTCAGAGTCTTCTTATTTGCTTTCAGACTCCTTAAAATTGAAAGCAACCACGAGCATGAACTGTCCTGGGCTCATAAAATCCGCACGACAGTACCATTCCATTACTTCAGAGTCTTCTTATTTGCTTTCAGACTCCTTAAAATTGAAAGCAACCATGAGCATGAACTGTCCTGGGCTCGTAAAATCCGCACGACAGTATCATTCCATTATCTCAGAGTCTTTTTATTTGCTTTCAGACTCCTTAAAATTGAAAGCAACCACAATCATGAACTATCCTGGGCTCGTAAAATCCACACGACAGTACCATTCCATTATTTTAGAGTCTTCTTATTTTCTTTCAGACTCCTTAAAATTGAAAGCAACCACAAGCATGAACTGTCCTCGGCTTGTACAATCCGCACGACAGTACCATTCCATCACTTCATAGTCTTCTTATTGCTTTCAGACTCCTTAAAATTGAAAGCAACCACGAGCATGAACTGTCCTGGGCTCGTAAAATCCACATGACAGTACCATTTTATATACACACTTCTTCTAGCTCCCTAACCCATGAAGAAGTTCCCTCGTGCCTCCTGGCTCTATGATCGATTCTCTCGGCAGCACCCCCAATTAAGTCGCCTTTGTTCAGAGTATTCTGCAGTCTCCTGCCCGTTTACCACAGCTTGAGTCTCCCTTAGCCCAGTCACCCTCCCAGATCCAATACAGCGATGATCCCCTTAACCACCAGTCAGTGTCATATGCTGCCCGATCATCCCTGCCCTCATACTCTGAACAAAGGAAGTTTGAGTCCACCCGCTCTACTTGCCCAGTTATTTCCCCCAGTTTATCACTCCTACCATCAGTACTATCACATTTCCGTTTTCCACCTCGCGCTCCTGTCAAGGAAACATCATTGCCTTGATAGTTGCAGGTCTCCCTCTGTCGACGACAGCCCCTCTATTCCAGAGGATAGACCCAGAGGCCCCTGCGCCTTGGACCCATCACCATCTGTGGTGAGTGCCTATGGACCATTTTGGGAGGAGTCCTCATTGCCTCTCCGAATGGTTGTTTCTCACATGCTCGACTTCAGCACTTTTGTTCGCATCGTTGAGAATCGCGCAGGATTTATATCCCTTCCATTGTTTGTCGAAGACCTCAGATTTCCCCCGACTCTAGCACATTGGTGAGTCACCGTGGAACGCCCAATTATATGTTCCTGTGGATGTCCGGGCTGCGTTGGCGATTATATTCAGAAGCCATTCAGTTCCATGCTTCCTTGAGTACCCAGTTCAGTTCCACTTCATTGTACCATTACGAGTGCGACCCTTGTCACTCTGATCCAGCAGCTCATCAGTTCCTTTGGTACCACATTCAGTAGCACTGCTGTCATTCCAGTGCATCGGTTTTCCAACTCAGACATGTTCAGCCCAGCAGTATGTCCCAGCCGAGCAGTATGGCATCCTACAGGTCCTCCTTTTTGGGCCTCATAGTTATGTTTATGTATCTTGATACGAGCATGGGTATGCCCACCTCGTCCATATATTGAGATTATTCCTCATTCAGTATTTGAGGCCATGTATATGTCAGGACCCCATTGTTATTGTTATGTTAGATCCTGATACGAGCATGGGAATGCCCGCCTCTTCCATATGATTAGATGATTCCTCATCCATTATTGAGGTTATGTACTTTTAGTTCTTGCAGTTGGTTTAGGATCGTTGTTACAGGCTTCAGTTCGTTTCTTCTCTTCTCCACATCCCAAGAAAATCATATATGACTTATGATGTCCATCGGCCATACGATGAGCTCCTGCCCTCGCACATCAGGGGGCAATCTGTTAACACCCAAAAAGTGTTCACTACCTCATCTACCCCACTACATGGCTCATTTGTCTATTTTCCTACCATATTTCCCTTAAAAAGGCCATAAAACCATCTAAAAAGCCTCCAAAAGGCCTAAAATGCCTCCAAAAGGCCATAAAACCATCTAAAATGCCTCCAAAAGGCCATAAAGCCATCTAAAATGCCTCCAAAAGGCCACAAAACCCCTTTTTTCCTCCAAAAATATCCAAAATTCCTCTAAAATAGCAAAAATCCTCAAAAAGGGAAGAAAAAATATAAAATAATGAGGAAAAGGAGGAAAAAACCCTAAACAGCTGCCCTAAACCACATGGTTTCCAAAAACCATAGGCCAGCACTCCACCACTAAAAAACTATAAATAGGTGATGGAGACCCCTCATTTCACATCCACAATCACAAGCATCCTTACTCTGCCAAAATTGCTCTTGAAACCCTAGCTCACCCTTTGAGCTACTTTCACCATTGAGCAAGGATGATTTTAAGGAACCATACTTATTTAAAAGTGTATAAATGTTGGCGAATATTACCAATTCTTAAAACGCCAACTATAAAATTATTGGCGATATTTTTCAAAAAATATTTTCATTTCCAAGGATTTTGTATCGTCTATATAATAATTTGGCGAGTTTTAGGGTGAACAAATTTTACCCCATCAAAATTGGACGAAACAGGGCTTCAAAAAATGCAAAATGGCAAATATTTTTTGGGAGAAAAGCATGGAAAAATAGCCCACTGGGCTAAAATTCGCCCCTAAAATTATCCTTGCCATTGAGAGCCCCTTTTGGCCCATTTCCACCACCGAAGAAAGAGAAGGAGCAGCTGGAGCTCAGAGCAACCTCTCGGATCAGCGCAAAGGGCTTCACCAACCTCCACATCGGAGGTAATATCAATAAAAAACCATTCTTTATATTTTGTTGTTTTGTTTCATGCACGTGTTTTAGATTAGTTTTTATTCCTGTTTAGCATTTTTATTTCCATTTTACTGAACTGCTACTGAGGAGTCACTTCTCCTTAGTAGGTGCTCATTCACACAAGCTAGGGGTAAAACCCTAGCCACAACTATAAGTGACTCATGGTGGTTTTATCAATCATAAAATATCTTGAGGAAGATCTTGTTGCGAGGCTTATTTAAGAGGGGACCATCTAAGTCAGCAAAGAGGTACTCCCCCGTGCCAAGACAATGGTCATTAGCAAGGCGGGGTGATGAAATCTGGTCTTTTATGGGAAGAACCGATTCCACACTATGGTTTAAAGGGAACAGGGTAAAACTGGAGTTGGTATTATAGATCTCTCGAGATATATTAGGTGGATCTTCCACAGCCGACGAGACGGAAGGGCGACTGGTGCTAGATATCATGTAAATTTTATTTGTTGTGGTTTTGGTGGCCTTGCCCCCAGTCTCTATTGGAGGAAGAGGGGAAGGCATAGAGATAGGAGGAGTATTTGATGGACCCGGAGGTACTTGCAACATCATCACAATTGGCTGGATAGGAGTCAACACATCTTGGGGCCTCAGAGGCAAGGTAGGTGGTTCAAGGTACCACACAGGAATTTCCAATGTGGAATCCTGTAAATTGTAGGTTTCCAAGACAGACTTACTCACAATCCTGGATGGTAGGAAAAGGAAAAGGAAAAGGATCATGTTGATTGGGAATGAACCCCAATGTTTCCCTGGTAACTAAGGTTGTCGCTATGGATGGGGTTGCAGCTGTGGATGGAGCTGTGACTGCAGTTGGTGCTACGGCTGTGGATGGAGCTGCAACTGCGGTTGGTGTTGCGGCTATGGATGGAGCTACAATTGCGGTTGGTGTTGCGACTGTGGTTGGAGTTTAGGTGCAACAGTGTTGGATGAGAGCATACACAAATCTACAGTCTCATTTTGTGTCAGTGGTGGCGACACTAAGGGGAAAGCAGTCATCATTGTAGTATCAGCAAACAACCTAGGGCCCACATTCAACAATGGGGAGGATGGTATTTTGTCAACCATGGTGTTGACCGCAGGGATAACATTGGAGGGTGCAGTTATCCCTTGCGGATCAATGGTGTTGATCGTAGGGATAACATTGGCTGGTGCAGTTAACCCTTGCGGATCGTGATAAGTCAGTTTGTTAACCATCACAATTTTCCCTTTGTGGGGGAATATCACGAGACAGAAAATAGTTGATGCTACAGCTCTCATGGCATACATATAACTTCTTTTGAGGAGAAGGTTATAGTCCGACTGAGCATTGAAAACCTATATGTCAACCAATACTATTTTCCCAGCCAATGTGATGGGAACGTGTGGGAGGATACCTTGGGATTTAGTGGGGTGGCCATCATAAGCCCACAAAGTAGTGGAGGATGGTTGCAGAATTGGGGATCCAATATTCTGCTAGACTAAGGTAGACATAACGCATGTGGATGCCCCCTCGTCCACTATGCACCGATGCACAACCAAATTCTGGATGGAAACTGAGATTTGGAAGGAAATGGTTGATGGCATCCATGGTTCTCCATTCTCCATATCCAATGTGATCAACTTGGAGTCAGAGGGGTCTACAGCACCAAGGGTGGCTAGTAAGAATTTCCGCTGTTTTGGGCAAGTTTTGAGTACCTCAAGAGTAAACATGGTCATAGGTGTTTGGGCCAAATCATCCATGATGCTGTAGCTTATAGCAGCTCTAGCCGTGATGTTGTTGGAAACCTGCCATATGGGGAGGCGTGAATGAAAAGGGGGTATATGAAGAGGTGCATTGACTGTTTTGGACGTAGATTCCATGGATGTGTTAGCGGGTTCAATGTTAGTACCGTACTGATTTCGTCTAGTCTGTAAATTGGCCTCTTTAGTTGTCATGGATAGTAGGTGGTGAACACCTGTTTCTGCTATTAGAGGTTCTCCCTAGGTGTTGGGATTGGGTTGGGGAGCAGGTACAGTTGCTACCAGTCCTTAAACTGGCAATGGGTTTTGGAGGATGCCCTGGTGGTGCAGGGTTGGGTTGAGCTGGGGATACCATATTGGTAGAATGCTAAACCTCATTGTGAATGGCCTACTTAGTGCAACCCATGAATGGGAATTCATGTGTATAGTTCCCATAGACCTCACACAACATGAATGGTTGATTTGTGCGCAACAAGGCGTTTCCTCTAGGTGCATTTGGTTGCTGAGGGTTTTGGGCTGGCCAGCTTGCCTTAACATTGTTGGCAGGATTTGGTTGTTGAACGCCTCCCTGTGGTTGATTATTGCCTTAGTTCTGGGCTCGGTTGTTTCTGGCTTTCCCTTGTTGGTTATTGGGGGTTGGGTGGTTGGGACAGTTTTTTTGTGCAAACACCTATCCTAAAGGTGCTAGCCGAGTGGGGGTGGGGGCTTGAGCAGCTTGCATCAGTGGTGCATAGTAGACTTGGGTGGGTGCAGGTACCACAAATGTGGGAATTTTTCCCACATACTCTTGTGCCAGCCAAGATAATTCCTGCTGCGGTGGCACAGGTTGTGCATAAGAAGTTGTGGCTCTAGACTGGGACATCATTCTTGCATAGTCTGGAGTTTGGTTTTGGTAGGAAACACTTGGGGTGTTTCTTAGTGGTGGTGGTATTGTAGGTGGTATCAGACGGTGTTATGGTTGGTAGGAGACAGAACCTATGATGCCATCTGTGGCATGGGATGCCCCCGGTGCATCCCGGTAGAAGGTGACTGCGTGTGGAGCATCTGGAATGACAATGAAAAGGTATCCAGACTATGTGTAGATCAGATCAAACTGATGGGATTTCAAGATGGCCTCCTCTTTGGATTGGGGACGTTCGGATGCGGTGTCCTTTGCTATAGGTGGTAGAAATTTTTTTAGGAACCAATCCAGGAATATCCTGTCATCAAGTTGAATCTTGCACAAACTATGGCATCGCCACCACTCATGGATGTGGTTGGTTATGTGGGTTGTAGTATTTTGGTAGTAAGACAGGAATATCTCCACCCCTTTGTCGTATCTAACGGGGAGTTGGAAATACTGCAGGAACATGAAAGCCAAGGAGTTAAAATCTAGGTACTTGGCTTGTGGTAGCTCAATGTACCACTTGGCTACAACACCTATGAGGATGTTTTGGAACAATTTGAGTCTAATCAAATAATCTATGATGTTGTTTGATGAGCACCATAGGTGAAACGTCATGATATGATTTTGGGAGCACTCCCCTGCCTTCCCTTCAAATTTGGGAATGTCTGAGGGGAGTTTGGTTGGCATGGGAGGCCAAAAGGTTTGATGATAGATAGGGTCATTTGTTAACTGATCCAAGTCAGGAAGGTTGAGGCATGCCCTGAAAGGAAGTTTTGACCCAAGTTTTATGTGTGATGGTACAGCAATGGTGGTGGGGTTTGCAGGGAGATGATGCACCTACATGACTGGGGGTACTTGTGGCACAGTTGTGGATGGGCCACTGCCCCCAGGTGTGGTAAATGAAATTGTGTGATTGGAAGGGAAACTACCCCCATGTATGATAGGCGGGGTAGTGTAGGTCAAAGGGCCACTATCCCCAAGGGCATGCCAAGTGGGATAGTGTGACTGGTCAATATGGGTGGAGGTAGCTGACTTATGACAGTTTGCATGACCATGCTAGGGCCACTAGCAAGGGTGTTGGTGGTGGTGTGGGGTATGGACATGGGTCCACTACCAATCATCAAGCCATAAAATGGATCCAGGTTTGCACCAGCCATAGGGCTAGATGGTGTAGTATGTAGGTCTGTCTCAGATTAGTATTATTCTAAGTCTGAATTAGAGGCTGTGTAGCATTTTGATGGTGTAGAGGGTCGTCGAGAATGGTCTCAACAGTGTTGGTTCAAGGACCCAAAATGTGGTGGATTGCCTCTTAGGCGTGAGGAAGAACGTGGGGGATCAATTGTGTCTAATTGGTATGTCAGGTGGTGAAATATGGTAGTGACATTTTGGACCTCAGTTTTAATGGCTTCCTATTGGCTTTTAGGTGATCACTCGGCCGCCAATACTACCAAGAGACAATGCTTGGACTTTTCCTCATGGGAGTGCTACTCAATCGGTGGGGGTCGTTTACCATTTCGCTTTGCAATTCCTCTTAGCAGCCAGCTACTTTGAGGTTCCCGTGGTACTCCTCACAATGAGTTTCTGGCTTGAGCCCAAGTACTTCCCATGGTTAAGGTAGTCAAGGAATTATGTCCTCAAAGACTACAAGTGTTTGAATTAGTGTAAATTATAAATTTTAATGGCTAGCTCAGCGTCATGAAATGAGTTTGGTTGTTTTTATTTGGTATGGTTTGTGTGCATGTCTTTTGTATTTATGTTACACTTGGTGGTTTCTTGTATGGTTTATGAATAGTCCAAAGATATTGTATTGTAGAACTTATAACATGAATGAATTGCTTATGATAGTAGTAAATTGTGAACATAAACTTGAATACATGCCATACCTGAATCTAAACTATGGTAGCCTAACTTGGTGACTGCCTTACACCTATATTTCTCTTCAACTAGGAAAGGGTATTGGGATCTCAACACAATGGGACTAAGCCCATCCCTAGATCCTTAGGTCACCCTCTGAGTGCAAGGTCATTCAATAGGGAGGACACGAATGTCGTGAGGCCCCCTGGGCCTACAACCCCCTCTACATTCCAAGTCACCCGTTTTTGGTGGTTTTGAAAAATAATAGGTGAAGTGCCTATTACTATACAAGATTCACCCTTTGTCTTATCCCAGAATACCCCGAAGGGTGATGACTGGGTAGAGGAGGAAGGGATAGGAAAGATATTAGTTTCCAATTAAAAAAATAAACCTAATCTATAGTAATTTTGTTCAAGCTTTAATCAGATTCTTTAAACCATTAACTATTTGATTTAACAGTGATTTACATAGACTGAAATTAAATAAACTCAGATTGATGGACAGAGGTGACTGGGCCGCACTAACGGTCCCAATAACTTTAAAAATCCAAATCTGAGTGACATATCGCTCTTTTCGGGGGAAATTTGGCGAGGGGGTCGCCAAATTTTCCACAAATTAGGGGAGGGGGTCACTCAGAAATTGTAGATAGAAGCGATCTGATTTCTAGGATGAAGTCACACCTTTTGGGCCTGAATGAGTGACCTGGTCGCACCTTTCAGCCTGATAAGAGTGACATGGTATGAAAGATGAAAATTGTTTTAGCCTGAGCTAGGATCAACTGATAGTAACTTGTACTATGGCTGAATGGGCTTGGTTTGGCCTTAAGGAGGCTCGGCTATGAATTAAAATGGATAAAAAGACAAATTTAATCTATATTTGAAAGAAAACTAAACTAGGGAAAATAAAAACTAAAATACAGAAATTAAATCCAGGGATCCTGTGGGACAACTTGATCATCACATGATATTGAGCCCTTCCTGAGTGGATATCTCTGAGGAGTAGGATCACAGTGGCTACTGAGTATGTCAGATAAGTGACACATGGAAATGTGTTGATAGAGGAGGAGAGCTCAAATGAGGAGGAGGATACTGAGGAGCAGATAGAGTCAAAGGACTCAGAGTCAGATTAGCAACATGTGGTTCCAACCCCCAATGCATTTGAGCATTGGGAATTTTTGTATTATATGTATGATGAGAAATCCTATGGGGCTTCTCTTTTTTTCACTTATTCTAATATTATGATATGGATGCAGGTGAATGCACATTTTGTATTTTTATGTGTTTTATGATCCTCTTTTAATGATTATGAACATAACTATATGATGTGTATGACATATGTATGCATGACTATATGATGATGCATGATGCAACTTATTTCCTATATGTGATGATTGAGGTGCCACTCTAGAATTCCATTAGCCATTTTATCTGCTACACTATTGAGACTTCTAGGAACATGTGTGAATGAAATGGATTTGAAGTGTCTAACCAATTGTCTAGTGCACATGAACTTTATAAAGAGATAGGGATCACGTACCTAGTAGCATTTATTCAACTGGGATGCAAGTAGCTGGGATTCTAGGAAGACATCAAGGGGATGAATACCCAAGTGAAAGGTGGTGGTAAGGAGACCAATGACACCGTCCTACTGACCCTAGTTTTTTGTAGAAAAAATAACACACATTCGGTCGATATGGATAAACTCATGTGATGGGGAATAAATGACCCACATAGCCGAGGTGAGATTAGGAGACCATCTACTTGTACCATAAGATAAACCAACATAGGAGGGATTGTAGGATCCATATAGAACAACCAAGGAAACAAACTATGAGAATCGTGATAAAAAGAATGCAAAAAAAAAGAAAACTATGATACAAGAGTATTCAGGTTGGTCAACTTAGGCATAGAATATCTCGAGGTAGAGCCCATTGCAGGGATTCTTCAAGAGGTGACCATCAAAGTCAATGAGGAGATATGCCCCCTTGCTGAGACAATGATGGATGACGTAAAGGCCATACCACATGGATTCAAGCTTCCCTTTTCCAGCCTTATCATTGGCTTAATCATAGACAAGGAAGAGCCCCCACTTGTAAAAGGTTTTTGGGTGGATGTGGGAGTCATAATGGGACTTCGATTAGGTATTATTTTCTTTGATCATTTGGAGAGAAGCAATACAGTCATCATCAGTTTGTTTAAGCATAATTAGGTGTTTTTACAATGGTGAAGTAGCAGGTAGAAGCTTGAAGGCTAGGTAGAGTGACAAAATATGGCATTCAATGGGAAGAACCGACTCCATGTTGTGGACTAAATGGAATGGGGTAAAACTAGTGGAGGTTTTAGTCGATGTCCAGTAGGCCTAGAGAGTGGAAAAGAGAAATTCATGCCATTTGGGCTTGTGTTTTTCCACCATTCGTCAGAGAATGGTTTTGAGGATCTCGTTGATATCCTCAACTTGGCCATTGCCCCGGGAATAATAAGTAGAGGAATACTGGTGTTCAAATTTCAACATAGAAGAGAGCTCTATCCAAATAGAATCCTTGAAGTGATAACCATGGTACGATAATTATTGGAGGAGGCCACTAAAATGAGCTATAATGTTATTGAAAAGGAAGGGTGTTGCAGTTTCATATTTATAACTGAATGTTGGCATGGATTCAACCCACTTGGCGAAGTAATCAACATCCACAATGATGTATTTATGGTTGCTGAATGAAGGAGGGTTACAGGTCATGAAGTTAATCTCCCACTTATAGAAGGGACTTACTGTGACAACAGCATGTGGTGACGTGGGAGGTGTCCTTGACTTTGTGAGAAAGAGTTGGCAATTAAGACAATGTTTAACTGCTTGAACACAATCAAAAAAGAAAATGGGACAAAAATAATTGGTGCAGAGAATATTTTAGGCAGTAGCCAAATTGGAGAGGTGGCCACCATATTGTCCACTATGACAATCATTCAAGACTTGTTCACCTTCAACATGGGTGAGGTAATGACACAATATTGTTTCTACATCGTGGCGATACAAGACATCATCGATAAGGAGATATCGAGTAGCTTGATTCCAGATACAATAACGGTATCCGTGGCTTAAATGGGGCCTAGATTTTTGTGTGCACAAGTATAGGAGGATTCCCCCATACCACAGGTCCTTTTCATAGATGACGAATAAGAATTCACCAGGGAGATTGATCATAATAGGAGGAAAGGTAGACGACGATGGGAGGTTTGCCATAAAGGAAGATAACACCAAAGCTTGGGTTCCTTTTGGTGTGACATATTTCAAGTTGTACTCTTGGAGAAAAATAATCCACTTGGTGACATGACCTTGGATAAGGCGATGAATCAAGAGATAACGCATGGGGTTGGAATCGACCACAACTTGAGTTTTACTCATGAGAATGTGATGACTTAGATTCTATACTAAAAATACAACAACAAAGGCCATTTAATCTTTGTGGGAGGAGCATAATGGTGGTCCAGAAAGTTTCTAACTTACATAATAGATCACATTCTCTTGAAAAGCATTGTCTTCTTAGAATAATACTCCAATGATTAAATTTTCAGATGCCAATACATAGAGGATAAAATCCTTGGTGAAGTCGAGAGGAGACAATAAGGGAGAATAAGTCATAGCTTTTTTTAATGCATCGAAACTTTCTTGCAATTGATCATACCACAAAAAAGGAATGTTGGTACGGAGAAAACATAAGAATCCATGGACTTTCATTGCATAATACAGAATAAATCGACAAAGGAAGTGGGTCTTTCCTTGAAGGCTCTGCAAATGGTGTAGAGTATCTGGAGGAGGAATATTTAGGATGGATTGAAGCCTAAAGGGATCCATGGAATCCCATTCTGGGACACGATGAATCCTAATAAGTGAACGTTTGGGACATATAACACACACTTGGGGGGGTTCAGGAAAACATTATATTTGTTACATCGAAGGAATACTTTCCATAAGTCATCAAAATGTTGGGAATGCTTTCGATATTGAGCCATGATGTCATCAAACTATACAAGGATAATGTGAATGAGATCATGGAAGAAAAAGTTCATGGCTCATAAAAAAAGTGGCTCCAACATTTTTAAGGCCAAATGACATGAAACAATACACAAAATTTTCCTAGGGGGTTGTAAAAGAGGTTTTATACAGATCTTCTTTGCAAATCTAGATTTGATTATAACCATAAAAAATTTCCATGAAGGAAAAGACTTTATGGTTGCTACATGCATATTTGAGTTGGTCAATAAATGGAGCAAGGAAGTTGTCTTTGGGACAAGGCAAATTCAAATCATAGAATTCAGTACACACATGAACGGTTCCTTTTTTTTATTAACGAGATAAATATTGGAAACCCAAGTGGTATACGCAATGGGGTATATAAATCCTACTTGAAGCAGTTTCTCGATATCATCCTTGATGACAAGGGCCTTTGATGGGTGGATGTGTTGTATTTTTTGTCCCTCCTCTTGGTATCGTGACCTAGGTTCAGTCCTTTCTTCTTAGCGCAACAAATCCCAAGATATCGAATCGACAAAGCAAAGCCTAGTCGGCAGCACTTGTGATGTAGATGCATTCTCACCTGAGATATCTCTCATTCCTTATTGGGTAACTAGTACAACCAAGTTTTTGCAGTTGGGTGTGGGATGTGTGGTGCATTAGTCACATATAAAGGTTCTCAACAAATCCTGAGGGTGGATTACTTCTACTTATTATAAACATTTAGATCTTAAATCAACTATTCCTGTGCAACAATTCTATCACCAACCCAAGTGCAGCATAAGTGTATATAACTGAGAAGAACATGACTAATATACATATATTCCTTCATGATAAAACTTATAAGCATTCATTCATTGCAAAATTTATACAGATAAATCAAACACATTCAATCATTCACAGAAATAAACAAAAGTTAACGTGGAAACCCATCCAGGAAAAAACCAGAAATGTGTTCTTCATCTAGCCTAAGAAATATATGCACCTTTCATTTGTGCACTAACCAGTAGAATCTACTATGGATCTTATTCTTCATCTTTAAATACTTATTTTTCCTCTCATTCTCTTTGATATTCTCATATTCTCTCTCTCTACTCAACTCTACCATCAATCTGCACACAACCTCGGTTGACTCAACCCTTCCTACACTTCTGCGCACTTAGCTACAAATTCTTCAACTCAAAATGAGTTAAGCTACATCTAACAAACAACAATTATAGACAACTAAAAAAAATCAGGAACTAACAGTCCAACCTATATCTATATTCTCTCGAGAGTCTAACTCGCATACAAATTTGGTTCTTCTCTTTGTAGATTCATCTCCAAACTTGTTATATACTCTTTATAGACTTGTTGTCTGTCAATTTCTTGGACAAATTCCTATACTTAGCCAACAGGTTGTCTTTCGTATTCTAGTGAAGCCTAATAATAGGTGCTAAGGCATGAATTACAATAATATATTCATACATGTGGGTTTCACTGGATCTAGTTGATCTCATACCCATGATCTCTATGGCCTATCCATTTTTAGTCGTTTTGCCTTACTGTGATTTTCAAACTGTTATGTCGCTTACATGCCTTCTGGTACTAGTATTCCATCACATCTTTTTTTGCAACATCCATTCCTTCTGTCGCACCACTTCTTCTATCGCGCATCTTCCTTTTTTCACGGCTCTTCCTTCTTCTCTCGCTCTTCATCCTTCTTTTGTCACTACCTCTATCACAAATCCTTTTTCTTTTTCCTTAGCTTTTCTCCATACTTAGGAAAAATTCTAAATGAATTCCACCTTCCTTTCCTTAGCCCCAATAGGCCCCCAACACTCACTCATGGATCGTCCCGAGCCACTCGACGTCATTCCTCCACTTCCTTGCTTGTGAGGACTTTATTATGAAAATATTCCAATATTTTTGTCACCCATTCTACTTCTAGTCACACTTATTCCAGTACCTTTTGCATTTTCTCCATAAACTTGGAACTGATATGTTCTGACATTACTTTCTCTATCGATGTCACTTATTTTTTAACCTTCTGATGTACAGACTGAAGGATGCCTGTAATATTTTCTGCTTCAGCTTGCTCCTCCACCTTTTATGCTCGGTGTTGTTGTTGTGTGCGCAACACTGTTACTTGCTACTATAATTTTCTCATTTCTATTGCCTTATCCATTTTTTGCACTAAGGGTAACTACTTCATTCCATTCTTTATCTGAGCAATATTTCCTCCAACTGTTGTGAACTCAATGGAAGTTTTTTTCGATTCTTCATCGTCTATTAATGCTTCCCAATCTTGAGAGACTTGGTCAACCACATTATCAAACATCATTTCTGCTTCTTCTATTTTATTTACAGGTTCACTTATTGTTTCCCTTCTCTCCTCCAACACTTCTGGGGGTGTTCTTGGTTTCACACTCTCTTCAAGTTGTGTGACCCTTTTCTTGACTTTAGTCACTATCTTTCCAAGTTGAATGACTTTTTCTTCTACCCACATTTCAAATGTGATTTCTGCATCATCCATATTCGAACAAGACAGATTTACAATCTTCTCAAGATTCAACTTGATTTTTTCTCCTCCCTTTACTTTCTACTTGGTCTTTTGCATCTTTTCCTTTATTTTGTTAATGATATTCTCATGTTTCTTGGCCTTCTTTCCAAGGGTGATTTCTCTTAATTTGATTTCTATGACTGCAACTTTCTGTAATGCATATACTTCCACCAGTGGTAGCTGCAAAAATTCCATGATTACCTATCCAGTACTTTTGGTGACTTAATTGGATTATGAGGTTCCCAGATCCAGTAATTCCCCTTTGTTGGTTCTTCTGGGAAGACTCGGGTTTACTTTAATGTACCAAAAATACCCCTAGCTCACTGGCCCTTTCGGCAACAGACCATAGAATGGCCTGAAGTCTCACCCGAAGTGATCTTAGATGGGGTGGATGAAGACTCAAGTGTCTTCAATCGGGTTCTGTAGCATCCTGGGTTTCTCTTGACTCTTGTTAGCCAGCGGGATCTCTCTGTGAGGGTGATCTCTCCTTCTAGCTGGCACTGATAGGGAGCGGACTCTTATCGCATCGTAGCCTCTAGAATGATGCACAACTTTATCTTCTACTCAACCCTTCACCTGCGATATCCCACATCGCAGCTCCTCTGACAGTGCGATATTGCCTTTCTATGCTGCGATATCTTCTACAGTGAGACTCAATGTGACCCTCAAGGTCCAAAGGTCTTCTCTTTGGGTACAATAACTCATTTATCCTTCGACAGGGTGTCAAACATCCTTACTTAAGCTTCTACAGTTCAACACACTTAACATCACCTATACTCAATCTTGCTGGACTAAATATGAAGGAATCACTTAACACTGTAACTGTTACTATCGTGAATCAAGCACTAATAAACTCATACATAGAATACTTGATATATCCAACTCACAATTAACCTTCCATGTTACTGTAAACTAAAGGATAACATACATTCATTCATTAACTGATAGCAAAGTTCATGTAACGAATAACAGATAGCAACTAAGTAAAGCACAATCACATGAAACAGTCGCACAACACATTGATTTTACGTGGTTCACTCCCAGGAAGGAAGCTACGTCCACAAGAACTGGTTTCTATATTATATCTTGAGAGAGTAAACACAGTTCCGCTGCAACCTATTGTGCATCTCGAGATCTTCTGGGAAACTCCATGCACACAGCTGGGAGCCCTTCTCTCCTAGATCTCTTCTCCTTCTATATTGTCTTCTCCTTACAATATACTCTTCCTCTCTCTCTCTCTCAATCCCTACGGATTGTTACATTCATGCTCAAGGATCCAGCTACTGGTTACAGTAAGATAACTACAGACTGAATAATAGAACCAAAGCTCGACTCAAAGAACAACTAACTGACCAACTAGCTAATTGTCTATCTGAATGTTTGGCTAGCTACTAAGTGGCTATGAGCTAACAGACCAACTGACTAGCTAACCTTTCATAATACAAAATACATGCTTATATAGGCGTCCCAAAGGTCTCTCCCTGTTACAAAATTGTGGGCCTTTCCCAACAGTAACCTAAAAACCCTAACTATGACAGTCGGCCTCTCTGTACTTGAACTGCCGCTTTTCATCACACCATAGCTTTCTACAGTCTTCCATGCTTTCCGGTGCCGATCATGGGTATGGGCGCCGCTTCCTTTGACATTTCCCTCTGTCCTTTGTCTTCAATACCTCAGCTCGTTGCTCCTTTTCTATTTATGAGGGTAGCTGAGCCCTCCTGTCTTCACCACTGCCTTAAGTGTAGTGGTTGAGCTCTCTCTTCTCGGCTGCTCGGGTACTATTTCCTTTGACTTTCTTCTTCCGATATAGCATATTTTTCTATAGCTGCAGGGCCCTGCTCCAACACCCTCCAACTTGTACCTTGATTGGATGATCCAACTTTGGCCTCTGGGGTTCTTGTGCTTCCGAAGGACTAGGTTCATCCTATGACTTTGGTACTTGTGGTGTGTGATCCACTACAACTTTGACCTATTCGATAACTTTACCAAGTTTATTCAACAATTTCTTTAATATTAGTGGTGAAATCAGTCTTCCTCCTACCGATGTCATGCAAAATTGCTTATGCACCTTCTTGTATTACTTCTGCTAATGTTTCCAATTCTTCATCATCCATGTGGAAGGTATTATCTTTCTTATTATCCTTCCTCTTCTTATGCTTAGGCCCCCGTTGTTCTGCTGCCTTTTTTTCTCCCTATTCTTCTTGCTCTTATAGTGGTGGGTCTGGAGGGGGAAAGATAGACTCATTCTTGTCTAAATCCCTTCCTTGGTTGTATTGCAAGGGGGCTTTGTCTTAATTGACCTCTTCCTCCCTTACCTGAGCTTCTGGTATAGTAAGGCACCATTATTTTTGCCAATCACTAACAATGACTTCTAGTTCATCTTCCATCAATAAAAATCGTGTCACCAACCATTGGAGATCTGTTTCCTTTCATGGTTGTATGACAATATAGTGTGGGCCGATTTGAAATCTGATCATTTGGTAGAATTAGGAAATAGTGTTAGATTGAAGCCTCACCTTCTTCTTCACTAGGTTTCTTAAGGCTTCACTATGTACAAAACGTTTAATGTTACTATTTGTCTGCCTATTCTTGTCTTCCAAGAACTAGAGGTTCTGGTATCTTGGTCCTCTACAGCTAACATGTATTTCTACTAGGTGGTAGTCCGCTGGGTTAGACCGAACAACAAATGAAATTAAAATTGAAATAAAGGAATAATGGAAAGCAGTATTGTCTTCCTGCGATGTGGCTGCATATTGTAACAACTCATTCATAAAAAATTGTGACCAATTGATCTCGAATCCTTCTTCACAGAGTGTAGCTAGCAATATTGCACCCATGGTACATTGTTTTGGTTACAATGTTTGCAACATATTGCAAGAAAATGTCGTTTCTTCGAGGAGAACAATATGGTTTTCAATGGACGACATTAAGAACCCTCTGATGTCCCTAACTAGGTCATACTTATCCATAAACATTGCAATCAGAGTTAGGTCTTTGTCATTTTTAAAAATAAATGTTGGGTTTGCTCCCGCCCATGGGAGACTTGTAATTACTAAAATGAGGTCAACATCGGCCGAATATGGTTTTTCTAGCCACAAGAATCCTCCATGAAATACTACCAGTAGCTGGTTTACATAATTGTTCACTTATGTGCTTTGACCGAAGTGTGGCATCAATATCAATGAAGATAATCCATACAGGTCCAGTCCTTTCGCCCATTCCATTGCAACGAAATGATTTGGGCATTTGGGCATTTCCTTCTCCAGTTCCATGTAGTTTTTTCTATCCAGGTCTATCACTTTGTTTGTATCATGATCGTCAAAGGATAACCTATGCAAATTTGGTATGATATCCTTCAATACTTTAACCCCTTTTGGAAATTTGGGTGCTACCAGCGTAGCACAATTCTTTCTTGGGATGTTGACCTATGGTGCATCCATCCTCCTTGGTGGAATATATGGTGGCAACAAGTTTTTGGTTTCCCATTCTTCCCACTATTTAGGGATTGGTGGAGTTGTTGTTTATTTTTCCTTTATTTGTCTCTTCATCATATGTTTTCCCTTTGAAGTTACTAAGATATTTGGTTCCTCTACTTTGTGTTTTCCTGATGGCTGAAGTGGAACTTGCCTAGCAGCTAGGATAGGCTACTTCTTTGGTGGAACATAACCTATAGGATCTTCCATAATAGGCATAAGTGATGCAAGTCGAAATTCAGGTTCCATGGTGGCACTAGCACTCGATATTGATATTTCCATGAAATGGCTTCGACTCCTTGATTGAAAACAACAATCACCCTTCTCTCCTCTAGGAAGAATGAATCTGAGCGTGGGCACAAAGTTTTGTATGAAACAACAATTTCTGACAATTTTCCTTCACACGAGTGGGTATTCAATTAGAAAGGAATATGCCCTTTCAACCTCATGGGCTATCAATTTGAAACATTTAAGGAATATCCTAATCACGTCGTTGATTAGATGACATCTTCAAGGTAAATTATTGTCATTACGGAAGACTTGATCACAATGATTGAAAACTGTTTGATATTTCCAATTCAATGTCTGACAGTTTTCTTGTCAACGAGTCTTTCACACGAGCCTATTCATTCTTTCGTTAATGTTGCATCATTTTTTTCTGTATTATCAATTTTCTCATCGCACTCCTTGCGACTTACATTTTACTTCCTTTAAAATTTTGGTCGCACTCTTTGTGACTTGAATTTCCCTTCCCAAAAGGGTTCCCATCTTGTGAAAAAACATTTTACTTGGCTCAGAATTTTAACCTTGTCAAGATTCCAAGTCTATACAACTTTACTTCTCTCCGCGGCATACTAACAGTCTACAGAAATGCATTTTGGGTCATCTCTATTTTTTTATGTGACCAAGCTGCAACTATCAAAGTATGGTTTTAACTGGCTGCCATTGACGAGCCCTATGACCTTTGTTCCATATATATTTTCTAACTTCAGTTCTCCTCTGTTAGTGATTTCCTTGTCGACATATGGTCCTAACCAATGTGTTTTCAATTTTACTGAATGCTTGAAAAATTTACTAGCATACATAAGAACAAGGTTTCCAACTTCAAAATTCTTTCTCTTAATGTTTCTATTGTGCCATACCTTTTGCCTTCGTTTCTCAACATTTTGGTAAAATCCTGCCACAAAATGTTCTTCTTCTAAGTGTATTAGTTGAAGCAATATTTATTCCATGACATTAACATCTGTTATCTCCGTGATAGAGACAACTCTCAAAATTGGTACGATTTATTCCATATGCATGATATATTCTTGTCCATATACCAACCTGAATGGGGTCTGATCTGTCAACTTTTTACATGTTGTGTGATATGGCCATAACACTACAGGTACCTTCTGATCCTAGTCATCTCTTCAAGCATTACAGACCTTTGTCCTTGCATTTTCTAAAATCTTGTTGAATGCTTCCACAACTCCATTTGCTTGAGGATGATATGGATTTGTTCTTCTATGTTGTCTCTAGAATTCGCCAGTCACCTCTTCAATTAATTGATCCAAAAAATGTGTACCTTGGTCACTAATTAGAATTTTTGGGCATCCGAATTGTCATAATGTTTTCAAATAAACATTTTGTAGCAGTCATAGAAGTACAATCCTTTACTATTGTTGCTTCTACCCATATGGCGAGATAAACAGCCACAGTGATAATATAACGAGCCCCCGTGCGTTTTCCTATTGAATTGATAGGTCCTACAAAATAACAACCCATTTATTGAATTCTTGGAGTGTAATATGTGGTACCAATGGAATTTCATCGATTCGAGATGAATTCCTAGTTCTTTGATATATATCAAAGCTACTGAAAATAATCTCAAGCATCCACATGCATGGTGGGACACCATAGTCCTGCTTGCAAAAAAAAAATCACCATTTCTTTTCTTGTATAGTGACCTCCTACAAGACTAGCATATGCTTCACTTAATATCATCGGGCAATTGTGCTCCAAAACACAATGTCAAAGCATTTCATCATGGTCCATTTTATACAAATTTCCAACAATCAACTGGAAATATGCAACTCATACTACTAAATGTTTCTTCTGTGTAGTGGTAAATTCAGTTAGCGCATAAACCGTACTCAGAAAATGGATTGTATCCTTATATTGATCATCGAACATGGTTATCACAAAAGGTATTTCATCTGGTAGATTATCTTCTAGACTAGTAGTTTCTTCTCCACTTTCAATCCTTGACAAATGGTCTAGTCCCAAATTTAACCTACCTAGTTTAACAATTATCTCAAAATTAAATTCTTGGAAGAGGAGAAGCCACCAACATATCTCCCCCCAAACAATGGCATATTGGCCATATATTTCAGTGCAAAATGGTCAGTGTACATCTTGAAATGTCCACCCAATAAATAATTTCTACATTTCTGTAGCGCATACACCATCGTTATCCCTTATCTCTTCGTTGTGGTATAATTTTTATCTATAGTTGATAAATTTCTTCTAGCGAAAGATATGGGGTGATCAATCGCTCCTTCACCTAGCTACATTATTACCACACTGAGAGAAATAAATGATGCATTGACATGAACATAGAATTGTTACCACCTAAGTTGTACTTAGTGGTTTTTTTATCAAGTGAGCCTGGTGAACCGGATAAAGATGATTTGTTCGGAATTTAGAAGACCTTCAGAAGTGCTTCTAGAAAGTGCTTGTTGTACTATATCACATGTTCATACCCTGTAGGGGAGTTGTAGTAAAATTTTCTAGCATGATAGTGTCTGTAAAAGACTCAGTCTCTTAGAATTTATTTGTCAATCCGATCAGCCCTTGATTATTATTGGTTGTTGAATAAATGACTGATAATTTCTGAGTTTTTCACTCAATACCTCCAAAGTTGGGATGGTCAGCTTGGAATTTAGGCCTATTGATGTTATTAGAGTCTATGTGTCAATGTATAAACATGCTAGGCATTATGGTTGAGTCATATGAACATGTCTAAGTCCCCCTAGGTTTTTAATTTTTTTAATGTTTTAAGTTTTTTTAATTTTAATTTTTCCACAAAACTTATGCTATTTTTAAATATTCTAATTAGAAAAATTGGTTTTGTAATAAAAGTGGGCTCGAAAATCAGTTTCAGTCATGGGCGTGCTCATTTTCAAGCTTAGGGCACCATGTAAACCCATAGACCCACTTTTTCTAAGTTTTGAGTGATTTTTCCATCACTCAGCTCAAAAATCCCTAAAAATAAAATATTGATTATTTAATTGATAAATTAATTAAATAATGGAGAAAACCCCAAATCCTAAATCATTGGGATTTGCTTCAATTTGACTGAAATCAGTCTTATCGGCTTGGGATTGAATGGATCTGACAATTCCTTAACTGAAGGAGGTGATCTGGGATGAACTGGGAGTGCATTATTGCATGCAATCTTGGGAATTGTGCCCTCCCTCTCTCCTCCACATGTGTGGGCCTCTCTGGTTGAGTTTTAGTGGATGCTTCAGTCAGCAGGTTGAGGTGCCAGACAAATCAACTCTCCAATTGATAGTTGGACTCATTGAGACTTAGATCAGGCTCAGTTAGACACAAGTCAAGCCCATATTCACTCCACATGTAGTTGCAGTATCTCTCTCCTTGGGAATTGCACCCCCCCTTGGGCTAGATCTCCTGTTATTGTTATCAATAAAGCTCAGTTTTCCTCTTCCAAGCTAGTTAGAACTGGGATTGAGGTGTTGTTTCTATCGTACTATTGTTATTGTTCATTTGAAATAAAGAGAAGCTTTGGAGGCAATATGGTGTCATGTTATTGTATGTGTGTATGAGCATTGCCATGTTTTACGGAGGTAACCTGTAATTATATTCATAATTTGCTAATTGTTTGTAGATCCATTGCTAAATATTGATAATAAGTTTATTATGATATTGATAGGAAAGGAGTTTGTTAATAAGTTTATTGGCCATCTCTTTCCTTTTTATGCATTTTTAGATATTTAGATTCAACATGTTTTATAAGTTTATATGCATGCTATTTTGAAATCTTTGTTTATGTATTAACCGAATCTCACAAGAATTTTGGCAAGTATTTGGATCAAGTTGTAAGTTCCTATCTTGGAGAAGGTGCTGATATAGTTTGCTTCCTCACTTTCTCCAAAACTTTCTCAAAGGAATAGTCCCTCGACATTCCACCGGAAAGATCCATGGTTGATCTTCAAGGCTTCCAACGCTCTTTCTTTCTCTTCCTCTTCCGAAAAATCAAACTTTACCTGGTTACTTTGTTTACAAGATTTTTCATTATTCAGATCTATAATTTCAAATTAAAACTTATGTAGATTTATTATTTCAAGGCTCATCATCTGGATCTCATTCGTAAAGGGTTTCATAAAGCATTCTAGATCTAGTTTAGGGAAATCATCCGTTTTGCATGGAAATTTAAAGAGAATCCGTAGGTTGCATGCTCTAGAATTATTTTTCTGTTTTAAAAAGATTAAATCTAGTAATCAGTGCATATTTTATTGGCATTCCAAATAGCAAGCCAAGATCCCAAGGAAAGCTTGCTTTCCTTGGTTCATTTTTCACCGTTTTAGCTAGTTTTAACTTAGTTTTGTTTCGTTTAAAGTAGGATGACCCAAAGGTACTTTCAAAGTGATTTTGGGCATATTTCATTCTAATAATATTGTTGTATTTTATCAGGAATAACAAAAAGAGGAGAAGCTGTGGTTCGAAAGTGGCTTTTGGATCATCTGAATCCCCCCAGGGGACTCCCTTTTGACCATAATTTTAAATTTTGGGAAATTTGTAGGATCTTGGTTTCATCCTGTATAAGAACCAAGAGGATTCAGATAATTTTACTGATATTGTAACAGCAAATAATAAATTTTTTCTCTGAATAGGCTCTTTCGAGCCTATAGGGGAAAGAGATGCATGGCAGGAATAATTAGAAAACTTGTGATTTGTTTCTGTTTGCTTCTTATCTTTGATTTGCTATAAGTAATTGTTCTAAAATAAACCCCCTCATTGATTCCTCTATTGAGGTCCACTTGGACCGAAAGAGGTTCCTAGAGGGTTTTTCTTTCTAAGAAAACACACCCTTTAAAACTCACTAAAATTGACAAGACTCCAGTGTGTATGCTATGCATTTGGATGCGATTTGTCCGATCAGCCAAGCTGCATCAAAAGAAACATGAGTGACTATCTTAATTAGTCTTCACCTTCCCCAATCAACCACCATCAGGTGAAAATCCAACGCCTCGATCAAACCGTAAGCAGTGGAAAAATACCCAAAGGAAGCAGAAACTCCTGAAAAGTGACCTCGAGGCATCGATCTCTGTTACACCTTTGGGTGCATTATGAACAATAGTCTGAGGAGAATCCATTCAGCCCACATATTCCTTGCGGGCAGCTGTGAAGGTTTAGTTTTGTACATACTCCAAGTACCCTTGGGTATATCTTGAGTCCCCCCCTCACCTAATTTAATTTATTCAATCTTCACATTAACTTAAAACGTACCAAGAGTCAATTGCAAAACATTCACTCCAAGAACATGCAAGTACATTGATTATTTTATGACTCCATTCTAAGGCACTGGCTATTTTCTTTCTACATATATATATCGTGTCTCAGTATTGTGCTTTCGTGTGCTCATTTTTGTATCTTGTCATCTATGGTGGTTTATGGTTAAATCTCAAAATCCTAAGTAACTAATTCAGTTTAACATCATCATACTAAATAATTTTTCCTTAGTAACTTAATAGTGTCTACCCCCCTTGGATTCGTTAGGAGTTGAGCCTAAACAAAGGAGTCAAGAACAAGGTGACAACCTTGACTTGAGACTTTCCCCCAAGGACACACCGAGTGGCTTGAATATTTATACCACGTTTCCCCCCAGGTGTGTGAAAGGTGGCAACACTTTTTGGCGCCGTTGTTGGGGCTAAATATTTTTATTCCCGTAGTACAACTTCTGTTTTCTTCCTTTCTTGTTTTTACTTTGTTTGATGAATGCTTAGAGTAGATATTTAATTTTCATCTAGCGACTCCACTGCCTTTTTTTAGTTTTTATTTTTACAAAGAAAAGCAAAAATATTTTTTGTGAAAAGATTTATAAATGATTATTTTTCTTTTTCACATGGCAACTCCATTGAAGGGATAAAACCCTACTTTCCCATATGGATGATGAAGATTATGGTGCTCTAATTTCTAGTGCATATCCTACCATCGATTTCTCGGGAATCCTGGGCTTTCCTAACTATGAACCTTATCTCCAGGATGAAAGATATTCCCAGGCTCCAACTTTTTATGGAGATGGTGATTCAGTTGTCTGTCACATCATATTTGTTTTTTCATTTGTGATAAAACTCAACATACTTCATAGGGATAATGTGATGCGAATATTTGCTCATTCTTTGAAAAGGAAGGCTTGGACATGGTTTTGTGGTCTTCCTGATAAATGCATTACCTCCCATGAATAATTATGTGCTATTTTTTTTGAGAAGTGGCATGATGGTGAGGGAGATATGATGACGGTTGTAGAAAGGACCCTCACCTACCTAAATGAGCTAAAGGAGCCCATGACTTTCATTATAGATGAGGACACTCAAGATGATCCTATTGACGAGCTTCACGAGGAACCCATGATTAAACACATTATTAAACACTCTCCTCATGTAACCATAACTGAAAAACATTGAAGATTTGAGGTGTTCTCAAGTTTTTTGCAATGCTAATATTTTTCCAGAAAGCCCTCATGAGGAAACCATTACAGAGATCGACACTTATGAAGAAATTTATGATGTGTATGATGACACTCCTCTATGTTCATCACTTAGGAATGAAGTATTGGAAGCATTAACTTCTTGTAATATCTTTGAAACCAAAACTTTGAAGGATGATTATTATGAACAGGAGGAGGGTAGTTATATCTTAGGATGTGATACCGATGAGGAAGACATGGATAGGCAGGAGCATGATGTCATGGATGAATAGTCCCCCACATATGACATGGATGGGAGTGATGACTATTGGAATTTCATAGATAATACAACTTGTGAAAATCTTATTGAGAATCCGATCCATGATATGTCTATCAAGGGGAGTGTCTATTCAAAAATTTGTGGAATTCCAATCTACGATACATCCATAGAAGGGAGTGTGGATACCTAGGAAAATATTAGTATGGAAGAGGAGCATTCAAAAGTTTCACATGATCATCCAGAGTCATATCATGCAGAGCCGCACAAAGGTATCAGTAATGAAGATATTGAGAAGCAGTATTGTGAAAAGTCAGATGTGATGCAGTCAGTGGAATATTAGTCTCAACCATCTTCTTCACATATAGAGGTTCCTTATGATTTGGAGCAGCTTGGTGCTTATATAATGAGTTATCATTTGGTAAGCCTTCATGATCAATATGATGATATAGTCTATCCATCTCATCATGCTGATTGGTATATCAGTCCTATCAAGTCATGGATAGAAGCAGCCTGCATGAGCACATACTAGTTTGGGAAGAACTTTAATGACTTTATTCATGCCTATGATTTCCCATCCATCCCACCCATTCTGGATCATCACGCAGGTTTGCATTTTCTAAATAAAATATCCTTACTTTGGCCGGTAACCAAAGATGAGGAAATTTTTTTTATGTTAATAAAAAGCTTAGGTGGTTACATTGGATTTATGATTACACTTAACCCTTTTTATATCATGCTTAGAGTAGGAAAATAAGCTCCTTAAAAAAGAGCATTTACTTTCTGCATTTCAGTTTTGTACTTCACTATAATCAAACTTTTCTTTCATTAGTTAGCTACATTTATTTTGTTTAAATAAATCAGCTTAATGGCTCATTTGGTTTTTATATAAATCTTGTGCTACTGAGGTTTTCTTGTCAATTTGAGATGTTTTTACAGGGTGTATAAACCAGACATTCTGGTGTTCTCGTATCCTCTCATTTCCTTAAAGACCAGATTGAGCACTTGTCCCGCAGTTGGAGCCAGATGTTACCACCTAAGTTGTACTTAGTGGTTTTTTATCAAGTGAGCCTGGTGAACCAGACAAAGATGATTTTTTCGAACTTCAGAAGACCTTTAGAAGTGCTTCTAGGAAGTGCTTGTTGTACTATATCACATGTTCATACCCCGCAGGGGAGTTGTAATAAAATGTTCTAGAATGATAGTGTCTATAAAAGACTCGGTCTCTTAGACTTTATTTGTCAATATGATCAGCCCAGGGTGTTTTTTCCCTTGGTTATTATTGGTTGTTGAATAAACGACAGATAATTTTCGAGTTTTTCACTCAATACCTCCAAAGTTGGGGTGGTCGTCTTGGCATTTAGGCATATTGAGGTTATTAGAGTCTATGTGTTAATGTATAAACATACTAGGAATTATGGTCGAGTCATGTGAACATGTCTAAGTCCCCCTAGGTTTTTCATTTTTTAATTTTTTTTTTAATTTTAATTTTTCCACAAAACTTAGGTTGTTTTTTAATAGTCTAATTGGAAAAATTGGTTTTGTAATAAAAGTGGGCTCGAAAATCAGTTTCAGTCATGGGGGTGCTCATTTTCAATCTTAGAGCACCATGTAAACCCATAGCCCCACTTTTTCCAAGTTTTGAGTGATTTTTCCATCACTCAAGTCAAAAATCCCTAAAAATCACATATTGATTATTTAATTGATAAATTAATTAAATAATGGAGAAAACCCCAAATCATTGGGATTTGCTTTGATTTGACTGAAATCAGTCTCATCGGCTTGGGATTGTTTGGATTTGACAATTTCTTGACTGAAGGAGGTGATCTGGGCTGAACTAGGAGCATGCAATCTTGGGAATTGCACCCTCCCTCTCTCCTCCACATGTGTGGGCATCTCTGGTTGAGTTTTAGTGGATTCTTCAGTCAATAGGTAGAGTGTCAGACAATCAACTCTCTGATTGATAGTTGCACTTAATGAGACTTAGATCAGGCTCATTTAGACACAGATGAGGCCCAGATTCACTCCACATGCAGCTGCAATCTCTCTCTCCTTCACAATTGCGCCCCCCTCGGCTCGATCTCCTGTCATTGTTATAAATAAAGCTCAGTTTTCCTCTTCTAAGCTAGTTAGAACTGGGATTGAGGTGTTGTTGCTATTGTAATATTGTTATTGTTCATTTGAAATAAAGAGAATCTTTGGAGGCAAGACGGGGTCATGTTATTGTATGTGTGGATGAGCATTGCCATGTTTTATTGAGGTAACCTATATCTATGTTCATAATTTGCTGATTGTTTGTAGATCCATTGCTAAAGATTGATAATAAGTTTATGATGATCTTTATGGGAAAGGATTTTGTTAATAAGTTTATTTTCCATCTCTTTCCTTTTTATGCATGTTTAGAGATCTAGAATCAACATGTTTTATAAGTTCATATGCATGCTATTTTAAAATATCTGTTTATGTATTAACCGAATCTTACAAGCATTTTGGTAAGTATTTGGATCAAGTTGCAGGTTCCTAGCTTGGAGAGGGTGCTGATATAGTTTGTTTCCTCACTTTATAAAAAACTTTCTCAAAGGAATAGTCCCTCGACATTCCACTAGAAAGCTCCACGGTTGATTTTCAAGGCTTCCAACACTCTTTCTCTCTCTTCCTCTTCCAAAAAATCAAATTTTACCTGGTTACTTTGTTTACAAGATTTTTCATTATTCAGATCTATCATTTCAAAGTGAAACTTATATAGATCTGTTATTTCAGGGCTCATCATCTAGATCTCATTCCTAAAGGGTTTCATAAAGCATTCTAGATATAGTTTAGGGAAATCGTCCGTTTTGCATGGCAATTTAAAGAGAATTCGTAGGTTGCATGCTCTAGATTTATTTTTCTATTTTAAAAATATTAAATCCAGTAATTAGTGCATATTTTATTGGCTTTCCAAACAGCAATCCAAGATCCCAAGGAAAGCTTGAGCTTGCTTTCCTTGGTTCCCTTTTCACCGTTTTAGCTAGTTTTAACTTAGTTTTGTTTGGTTTAAAGTAGGCTGAACCAAAGGTACTTTAAAAGTGATTTTGGTCATATTTAATTATAATAATATCACTTTATTTTATCAGTAATGACAGAAAGAGGAGAATCTACGGTTCGAAAGTGGCTTTTGGATCATCTGAATCCCCCCAGGGGTCTCCCTTTTGACCATAATTTTAAATTTTGGGAAATTTGTAAGATCTTGGTTTCATCCTGTATAAGAAAAAGAGGAGTTAGATAATTTTATTGATATTGTAACAGAAAATAATAAAAAATTTCTCCAAATAGGCTCTTTCGAGCCCATTCCCCATCCCCCCTGGGGGGATTTGTGCCTTTTTTGTCATTTTTCGCAATGTCTTACTTATTTTCACTTTAGATTAGTTTCATTCATGAAGAATAATGTGATTTTATTACTTCATAATATATTCCATATTACAGTATCAAATTAACTTGAATACTTACCCCACGACTTCCCGATTGACTCGCAAGGGGAAAGAGATGCGTGGTAGGAATAATTAGAAAACTTGTGATTTATTTCTGGTTGCTGCTTATATTTTATTTTCTATAATCAATTATTCTAAATTCAACCCCCTCCTTTATTCCCTGATTGAGGTCCACATGGACTGAAAGAGGTTCCTGGAGGGTTTTTCTTTCTAAGAGAACACACTCTTTAAAACTCACTAAAATTGACAAGACTCCGGTGTGTATGCTCTGCATTTGGCTACGGTTCATCTGATAAGTCAAGATGCATCAAAAGAAACATGAATTACTAGTTTAATTAGTCTTCACCTTCCCCAATCAACCACCATCAGGAGAAAATCCAACGCCTTGATCAAACCGTAAGCGGTGGCAAAATACCCAAAGGAAG
>LPNX010147862.1:237798-259054 GCA_001517045.1 Pseudotsuga menziesii | reverse complement strand
AGAAAATTTGGTCTTATAGACCCACTTACACTGGACTAACTTTCTCCCTGGGGGAAGATCCACTAGCTCCCATGTGTTGCTCTTCTAGAGTGAGCTGAACTCATCCTTCATGGATTTTTTCCATCTTGGATCTCCTGCTGATTATTCATATGTTTGAGGATTGTACTCCATCATCAAATAGCATTTTTCAGCAAACATAGGATCCTTCATGCACAGACCACTCTCAAATTGAGATCTAGTCCTCCTTGGGTCATTGGGATCCCCAGCTAGCTCTCCTACTGCATGTAGTGTCTTGGCTGCCCATTTTGGCCTTGTAGGGATGTTAGGGTCTGAAATAAACTCATCTCCATCAGACAAATCAGAATCAGCATGTTCAACAAACTCTTTACTTACTTCCTAAGGTTCAAGTGGAGAAGAGGCTTCTCCAACTTCCACTGCTACAAGGGGTTCTTCTTCAAACTGAACACACCTTTCGATGAAGGTTTTGTTTGTGCTAAAATTTATCAGTTTGTACCCTTTTGAATCTTCAGAGTATCCAACAAAAAGACACTCTTGGCTTTGGGGCTGCAAATCCTTCCTCTTCTCTGTTGGAATTCTAGCCCAAGCCTTTGAGCCAAAAATCCTGAAATGGGTCACATCTGGATTGTGCCCACTCCATGCTTTGAAGGGAGTCATACCATCAAGATGATTATGAGGCACCCTATTCTGAATATAGGCTGCACAGTTGATAGCTTTGGCCCAGTACTTTGGTGGCAAAGTTTTGGCCTCCATCATGCATGTTGCCATCTCCTTCAGTGATCTGTTCTTCCTCTCAGCAACACCATTTTGCTGTGGTGTGTAAGGGATAGAATGCTGCATCTGAATACCTGTATCTGCACAATAATTAATAAACTCATACTTGACATACTCACCACCATTGTCATATCTGAGGGCCTTGAGTTTCCTTCCAAACTGGTTCTCAACCAAAGCCTTAAAGACTTTGAATAGGCCAAAAAATTCAGACTTGTGTTTCAGGAAGTGAACCCAGCAATACCTGGAAAATTCATCAATTAAAGTCAATGCATATTTGTCCTGACTCATGGACATATGAGGGAATGGGCCAGCAACATCACTGTGGATCAGCTCGAGGGGTGCAGAGGTTCTCTCATGACTAGTTCTCTCAAATTTATGCTCTGGGTGTTTTCCTAGGATACAACCTTGGCAGACTCCTTTGGAAAATTTTATCTTGGGAAACCCTATGACCATCTCTTTTTCACTAAGATCAGAAAGATACTTGTAATTCAGGTGGCCAAATATTTCATGCCAAAGCTTGCTTGCTTCATTAAGATGAATCAGAAGAGCAGAGGGGTTTGAGTAAGGTAGGAAGCGTGAGAACATGTATACCTTTTGAGCATGATTTGCAACTCCTTTTGCAATGACTCTACCACTTGAGATCTCTATGATCTCAACTTCATTAGGGGAGAATATGACTTTCTTAGGAGACCCAGTGTGGGTCATCTGGTACACTGACAAGAGGTTGGAGGCAAGACCAGGCACATACAAGACATTGTTGAACTGACCATGATCAAGATCAATCCTCCCTTTGCCCAAAATTTCAGTGAGAGAGTCATCTCCCAGTACTATAGGTGGTCCTTTCGACATGTCAAGTGAGGAGAAGGCCTCCTTAGTCGAAACCATGTGTCTTGAAGCTCCAGAATCAATGATAAAACTGGGTGAGCTTGATGTGCCAGCAACCAATGCATGAATTCTCTCTCTGTCATCTGAACTTGATCCTCCTTCTCTCTTCTTTGAGCTTTCTGGAAGGGAGATGCCATTCTTCTCCAAGAGTTGGGTCAGCATGTCTATTTTCTTCTTCATACAAGAGATTTCAGTGTGATTTCCCTTATTGCAGTATGCGTACTTGTTCATTTCACCTTTGTTTTTTTTCTTCTGGTAGTTCTTCTTGGAACCTTGTGGCTCCTCCGGAGACTGTTTCTTGTCTCTCTTTTGCTCAGGTGGCTTTTTAGCTTTCTTTTTTCTTTTTGAATCCACCTTCAAATCTCCAGCAATCAGAGCTTGATATTTGGATGGTTTGATGGTGCCCATCATCACCAGCTTATCCTGTTCTTGTGTGAGAGATTCCATGAAATCTGCAAGGCTAGGCATCTTCCAGGTTCGAGCTGTCAGTTTTGTGGCATAGAAGGTTGAAACAAACACTGAATAGTCAGGGCTTAGCTTTGAGAGAATGGCCAGGACGATCTGATCATCCTTCTTTTCGATCCCACACTGTTTCAGCTGCAAAACAAGTGCTTTGAACTTGGAGAAATATAGCTACAGGTATTCAAAGCTATTTGGACTCAGAGAAATCAGCTCATTTTCGATTTGATGTCCCCTCATCTCATCTGTCTTTCCAAAAAGATTAGAAATATTCTCCCATACTTCATTCAGTGATGTCAATCCATCAAGATGGAAAAGGAGGTCTCTAGAAATACTCAGACACAGGAGACCATAGGCCTCATCCCTCCTGTTGTGCCATTTAATCTTCTCTGCACCTGCATTGGGCTCTGATTTTATTGCCATAGTCACCCCGTAGAGGCATTTCGATCTCAACAGTATCTCCATCTCTGCTTTCCATTCAAATAAATTGAAGGGAGTCAAGATAGTTTTCTGTGATTGATCCATAGCTTAGAAAATCTGTCCCGGTTGTCAGTAGAAGGCTCCCAGTCACTGATGTCGAACCTGCAAAACAATTTTGAAGGAGAGAAATCAATATACAATGGCTCTGATACCATGTGGAAATTGAACCCATTCATATATTAATTTTACTCACAACAATTAACAACTGATCATGCAAAATCACTCACAAAAGAGACTGAAATTGGAGCTGAACACTAAACTGTATTAACTCAGTGTACAATAGCCAACCCTGTAACATAATAGGTTTCTAAATAAATAACATACATTAGGGATTCGAATGCATGAGTAGCAATTCAAATCTAGCATAAAGCAGGCTTACTAAAATTAAGCAAATCCCCCATAGGTGTAAAAAGTTGATCCCAAATCTGTCATGGAGCTCACGAATTGGAAAAATGGATTAGGCAAGCTAAAGAGTGGTGGAATGGCAGCTCATACATGATTTTTCAAGGAGAAAAGAGAGGATTATGAAGAGGACAAAAAAACTAGTTCACCTCACCTAGTCTAGCTTTTCAATTTGCCTTAAAACACTGAAAAAGCAGGGAATAAAGCAGAAAAAGTAGAAGGGCACCTAGGAGGCTAGGAATAAAGCAGATTTGATTCCTTGTGCTTTCCCATGCACTACATGAGTCAAATAGGGCAAGTTTGACCACTATGGATAGGTAAAAGACAACTTGCACGAGGTGGGACACATGAACTAGGCTAATAAGACAAAAATAATTAAATTAATGTCTAAGTAGGTAAACTATGGGTTGATTATTCTAACACCATTTTCTTGGATTAGTATTTTGAAAGAATTTAATATTACATAGATTATCCAATATTTATCATTTTACCTATCTCACCTTTAACTAAACTGGAAGAATTAATAATTACAATTGTCTGTAAACGGTGTAAATAGTAAAAATAAATAAATTTGTGATTATGTGAGAAATGATCAGCTTCTACCCTTTGTCTTATATCCATTGTGACATGTAGTAAGTCACCTCTTCATGTTTTCCTTCTTGGATATAATATGCAAGGACTTCTTTATTTCAAATCATGCATCCATTACTTCAATATTTTCAGTACAGTCCTTTGAACTTTTCTCCTTGGTCATTTTGGTTCCATACCTCATTCTTTTCTTCTTGCCATTATCTGTATAAAAGCGAAACAAAAACCTTTTTCATGTTTTGTATTACTAGATGTCCACTTCAGTTCCTTAAATAATACATATAATACATACCTAAGATCTCGATATCCTTAGTACTTGGATGTCCACGATTACTAAAATTATGATGGAACAAAACAATTGTCTCAATATATACTTACATAATAACAATATTAATAATTTGTTATCCATTCTTAGCACAAAACTATGTAAGTACATATTTCATTCTCAAAGACTTCTCTATTTTTTATTATATATATGATTTCATTGATTGAACTTCAAAATCAATATCTGAAATTCAATTAATACAATTTAATATAAAAAATACAATTTAATATAAAATAAAAATAATAAAAATAGACCATTTGAAAGGGTAGGGAAATATTTTACAAATAACATGTTTTACATAAACACTCTAGATCATGCACACCACCCCTTTGTTTTTAATTTCTTATTCTTTCCTTTTAGTAATGTACTCTCATGAATTTAATATTAGAATAATTGATTAACTAGACATTCATAATAAATAAAATTTAAAGAAGAAAATCGAACCAATAAGGGACTTGGATGGGTGTAGGTTTCAACTAAGATTATGTTAACCTAATACAAACTCATTTTCCATCTAGAGTGTTATGAGTAAAACTCATATATATTCACTCTTCTCATCTTACAAATAACTATGGTATTTTGTTGGGATTCAAAAAGTATACCTAAGTATAGTATTCTAGGTGATTATTTTGGATTTAAAAAAGAAAACATATAGGTAGCTAGGTGAATATTAAATAAGAAACACAATTTAACACTAAAACTTGTAAATGTTGGCAAATATTATATATATAAAAACATATTTTATGTAATAATTGGTGATTGTGTAGATAAAAAAATGACAAATTAATGAATTTATTTTGTGGAGAAAGGTCCAAAAAAATAGCCAAACGAAGAAATTTCACCCCTAAAAAATACCTTTAATAACCCTTTAAAGGTAATCACTATGTCTTTTTACAACATGCACAATCATACTATTGTCATCCAAGATAATTATATCCTTGGCATGAATGCTTTGCTTAATTATACTCTCCTTTGTATATGTTCTGATGTAATGCCAGGATGCTTTTGATGCAACTTGCATTGGTTAGAAATGGATTACATTTTACAATTCTTTTAGGAGCCAATATGAAAGATAATTGATTAATTCTTAGGTAATTATCAATAGTAATAATAACATATGATATATCTTTTCCCATAGCCTTAAGGGAAGTGATGTGTTACCTATTTTTTCTACATATTCCAATAGGCCCAAGTCACAAGCTATGAAATTTTAAGGTTATGACCTCTTTAACCTGGTATTGAAGACATATTTAAAGTTTCACTCTCATTCAAGCTCACATTTCATCATTCAATAAGTTTTGGTTTCAATTAAAAAAAATTGTATCGTATTGTTATTATGAAGTTTTTATTTCCCTTTCTCTAAAGGTTATACAATGGTTATATCCTTAATATCAAATTTCTCCACCTTATCCATATTCAATAAGATTCCATTAAGTAATTGATTAACAATGGAAAACTTCCCAATGATCTCACAAAATGAGTCATCAAGGAGGTATAGGTAGCTCATCTAAGGATGATTGCAAAAAAAATGTAAAATCTAGTTATGTAAATACGGGATGAGAATAAATTTCTTGTTCACTAACTAATACTAGAACCAATTGCTTGCACATTTCAATTTTCTTGAAAATTGACTCAATAACATGTATGCAAACTACTATGCAAAAATCATTCACAATTCTAACTGCAATAAAACAAACATCCATGATGTGGCTCTTGAGAACTCATTGAATAATTCCCCCTTTCTATCATGAACAACAATTCCAATGATTAAGAGGTAGATAGTGTTGTTAGGGAAAGTGTTCTTATGGATGGGGTGAGGCCATCAACGTACTAAGTGTTCTACGGACTGACATAAATGATTATGCAAGCATAAAACAAAGAAAAATTTCAAGGGTTAGGAAGATGCATACCTTATGAACTAAAGGTTGATCCAAGATTTCCCTTTATCTCTCCTTTTTCCCTTCCACTAAGGAACCTACAAAAAAACTTCAAAACTTCCTCAAACCAATCTGACCACGTTTAAGGTACTGATATTCAAAATAACATAAAACCCTAATCTCATAACATCAACATATAATCAAGAACTGAGATATACATACAATGATTTGGAAATGGAAGAATGTCAAGTATTTATTAATAAATGAAAGAAGTACAAGATATACCTTCTCCTCATTCAAATCACTTCGTGAAACCTTCGATTAAGATCTCATGATTCTCTCCTCCAAGATTCTCAACCTCCAAGCTTTGCAGCAAGGGTAGACAGAAACTAGGGAATAGGTGAGGGGGATGAGAGTCCAAATTATTCAAGCATAACAATACTCAAGTCTAATTCCCTTTCATGGTCCCCTCTCCCTCTCTTATATAACAAATTTAAGAGTTAGGGTCGATGATGGAGCAGTTACAACCGAGGAGGCAGTTTTAAAACAACCCAAACCACCCAAAAAATGATAGTTTTATATTTTTAAAGAATTTTTTAGGGTACACGCTAGTGGGACACTGAAAACTAGCATGTTCAAGGTTAAAAATGCTAGTACAACACTATAAACCTTCGTTTTTGTGAAACAGTTCACTTTTAGGATTTTCAAGTGGTTTTCGAGAGATGGTTTGGTCTAGAAACTTGTTCATCAACCTCCTAAGAATCCAATGGGACCATATAGAGTTGAGAAGGTGCTACAGAAGTCCCAAATATGTCCATTCCATACATTAACGTCCTTTGGGTGACTAACAGTAGCCTTCATGGAGTGTTGTCATGGAAGCGTCATCATGCGACTAAACATGTAAGCATCGTCACGGATGGATAAGTGTCAATTTTTGCTATAACATATGCCCCCTAATGTATGAGGTTAGAGGGTAATATGACAGTTGAAATGAATTATAAATAAGGGACGGTTGAGTCCTAGAACTGAAAAAATTGGAGAAACCATGATCTTAGGCTCAAACGAAGGTACCTAAAATAAAGTAGAAATGCTAGATAACCTGATATCTGGGATATACATGTCCATGTTGAAATGATCACTAGAAATATACGAGGATCCAACATATGCATAACCGATGTAACTATCATGGCTGCATAATATGAAAAAAAGCGTGATGTAAAATCTAGAGGAGTCATGGCCGCAAATATACAGCATGGATCCATGATCAATAGATTGTCATAGCCACAATAATACAAGTTGAATTTATGTTTCAGTTGGTGTCATATGAGGTGTGACAATGTCTTACGCAACTCGGGAAATATCAAAATATGATGATGCTACTTTTGGACTAAGTTCTTTAATCCAAACCGCCCGAAGGTAGAAATCCTAACCATGTTAATAGAGGAGATAAAGTCGAACATGGAGGAACCATTTCATTACCGGTCATTGATGAAAACCATTAAAAAACATGAGGGAAACTACTAGTAATGAAAATGGTCCCCAAGGTACCTGGTACATTCTAATAGGTGTGAATAAATGGTCTTGAAGTTGAACACCTGAAGAATCCATCAGGTGGGAAACAATAAGGTATTCCTACTACCCAGTAGCGAGGGAAAGTGCCATTGATGAGTGCAATCCCCAAGGTACTATCATAAACTTTAAATCTAATTCCTAGAGCAAGATGAGTTGAATTTTAAAGGAAGAGAACCGTTGAAAGGGAGGCATTAAGGAATCTTGAAAACTTGATGTAATTAACTATTACCAAGGAGTGGATGATACATGAAGTCAAGGAAACTGTATAAAGGTCAACAAAGGTTTTATCCTTGAACAATGAGAATGACACAATAACGACTCAGGAATATTTTAGACAAAAAAGGACCAATTATACAAATATGCAATATAGGAGATAGTGACATATTCTCCAGATGATTGGAAGACTAACCAACCGAAGGAGTAAACTCCGAGATCAATATTAATCCTAAGGCTAAAAACCAGAACCCAACTATTGATACACTCAAACCGGTGCTTTGTTCAAGGAGAAAAGACTTGCTACCATTATATAAACATACATTTGAACAGAATTCCCTTCCATTTCTCTCTCTCTCTCTTTAATACCCTTTGTGTATAACCTTAATGAGTCCAAGAAAGAAAACTTGAGACCTTCTTCATTTTTTAAGAAAGATCGAAGAAGAGAGGGAAGAATGCTTAATAAAACATTGATCTATGGATTTTAAGAGCTCGAAATAGTGAATTCTCATTGATGTTTTCATAATTTGAGAGTCTGAAAATGACAAAGAAGACTCTAGCGGGGATCTTTTTTGTAAAGTTAGTCTCCAAAGTATGAAAAAGTATAAAAAAATCCAGAGGAGAACTCTCTTAGCTTAGAAAAAATAAGGTATTCCTTTTTTGTACTTAGTCGATAAGGTCCTAAAAAGGGTTAAACTATCACCATACCAACGCTCCTTCAAAAACACACAAAATATTTAGTTTAATGAGTGTGAAGCAAATCAAGATCACTCATGGTGTTCCATTGATATGGGAGTATGGAGAAACAAATGATAAACTCGATGTATTTTTCTAAAATTTTAATGAGCAGGACAATAACAAAATGAACGCTCATAACCTTTTTCATGGTTTAAACCAGAGCACGAAAAGAAAACGTAAGCTAAAAGAAAGTTCCTTTTGTTCTTGTATTTGTCACTTTGAAAGATATTATGATGTATATTATCATTTTATATTGTTGTACCCCCATCGGAGATGTGTTTCCCTCCTTTCGGGATGTCATTATTGTATATGGTCATTGCGATAAACCCTCCATTGTAATTCGAGGAAATACACCCCAAGATGAATATAATAAAATGTATTTTTGATTCCTTAGGTGATATCGGACCTACTAGGTTAAGAGATCGATCTAATCATGTCTTAGGTCAATCACTTGATGCGTATAAATAGGGAGGAACCCTCCCTCATTTAGACACACACTCACTCACTCAAGTTCTCATGAGGAGAGAGAGAGACAAAAAAGGACAGAGAGAGAGATACATAAGACTTATTATTATTGAGTTTTTCCATCCTATGATATTGTCTTAGTGGCAAAACTATTATGAGGAAGTTTGTGGGGCTTTACCCTTTATGGTTCCCCCAGGGAAAATATTTGTGTCTTGTGTATCTGTCCGATTTTATGCATCTTGTTGTGCTTTTTATTCTTTCAGATAGAGATCCTAATCAGTTTGAATTATATTAGAAAAGATAACATGGTATTAGATCCTCTCTAAAAGAAGGCATTGTGCAGCAGTGAAAACTACGGCTTCCTAGTGCAAGGTCTTATCTCTGCATATCATCAAGAAAAGAGGGATAGGATAACTCACCCTATCAGGGTACACATTTTGATGGATGCTTAATCAAATTTGGAGAAATTTCAATTTTTGACTACGGGACACTATGGGAAGAAACTAGGGCATGAAGTATCAAAGGCTTCCCACCATAATTTTTATAAAACAACCTTACTCAGAAATGAACCTCAAGGAGGTGCATCTTTCTGTCTAGATATAATTACAAAAATCCAAGTTTGAAAAATTAGCGTTTTTCTCATAAACCCTAGGTCAGATAGCTCCGTAATAAAATCAAGAACCTAAAATTGGTAAGATCTAAATCTCTATTATTTCCATTTAAGGTTCTCATTTCAAATTGACTCATCACACCTTGCTTGAGGATAATCTTGGGTGAGTTGACAACATATTATCATAATAGTACATAATCTCCCTGATCCTTGAAGAAAATGATTTGCATCAGTATATCGATAAGGAAGTTACTGAACTAGAGGAATATGAGGCTAAGGGTATCCATAAGAAGAACTTGTTCAAGTATAAAAGAATCATTGCATATTATATTAGGGATCCTATCATCCCCCATATGTCATCCTTGAATACACCTAAGGATGTATTTGATGCTTTGATGAAGTTGTGAAGGAAAGAATATCAAAGGGAAGATGACACTGAGGAACCATCTAAAGAATGTGTAGATACAAAACTCGGAGACCATGAAATCCTACTTCACAAGGGTTGCTCAAATCAAGGAACAACTTGAAGCAGTCGAGGAGAATTTAGAAGAAGGAGATATTATTATGACCACCTTGAATTGTCTCCCAAGACCATGGGATTCATTCATTTAAGGAATATGTGACAAAAAAAATCTGATCACTTTCAGCAAAGTTTGGGAATAATGCACACAAGAAGAATCTTGGATCATAAAAAGAGAAGATAAGATGGGATCAACTGAAGATCAAGATATCACAGTACACACCGAAATAAATCATAGAAAGAAGGACGACCATTATCACAAAAGAAAAAAGAAATTCAAAAGAGATCCTTCCAACATTTGATCCTACACTTGTGATGATAAGTGACATTACTCCATAGATCGTCACAGAAATAGATACTCTTTAAACAATAAGTCAAATAAGAAAAGACATCACACTCACACCATTGAAGATGATGAATAAACAACGAAAAGAATCATAAAAGAAAGAGTTGATTCCTCAAGTGATGAGGAATGTGTACTTTAATCTATCAATATTCAACCCATGACAAAAGAAGAACATATTATATGTCTTAGTATTTGGATAAGAAGGGATGCAGTTGTGAATGAAGAAGCGACGCTCAAATTTAGAACCAGTATGCAGTCCCATATGATCTATATGGTATATAAGACTTAAGCATGAATAAGAAATAGACAGGTTCCTAGAATTAAATGAGGAATTAGAGTACATTGTCAAAGAGTCGAGTAATTCCTACAAGAATACAAAGATCAAGAGGGATTCCACCAGACAAACAAACAAAGATAAGTTCTTAAATTGGCATTTCCTATATATCTAGTTACTTAAATGATATTGTTTAGTTGTGTACATATTTATATCAATTTGATGTATCGTGCATGATTGAGTGTCTACATTTATGAAGAGTATACTACTGACTTGCATATGATGGGTAAGTAGCCTATGGTGTTTTACAAGATTCCATTACAACTTATCTAGAATGAAACCTCTTTGTTGACATATTGGGAGTAGTGCATGGTCTTGATAATGTTCTGGTAGAGATGGAAGGAATCTAGAATGTTACCATATGTATACGAGATATGGACAAATGTTGCATGGGCTAAGATAGTCGCATTATTGTGTGACACATATCTTTATGCATTAGAATTTGTCACTATTAATATTTTTTGGGAATTGTGAAATGTTTCTAATCTTGCAACTAAATTTGACTTGTAGGAAAGATCTCATACAATCACCTACAAGAAAACGAGGATGAGACTTGTTCCGAAGAAAAATTGACAACGGTTTAGCTAGAATATTCACTCCAACAAAATGAATAATAACCTGAAGCTCCCAGGGACAAAGACACCATGATGGAAGAATATGAGAATCATGACATGACTGAACCATAGAGAGTGGTAGATATACCTAGAGAGGTGAAGACCATCTTGGGTATAAGATATCATCCAATATGAAGAAAAGAATGGAAGGACTTCCAAAGAAAGTAATGTTAGATTTTTAACATTAAACTAGCATTATTAGGATCTTTAACTGAGAGAATAACAATCACAGCAATCAAACACAAGAAACAAATAACACAATGTTTTTCCTTGGGGAAACCATAAATGGAGAAAACCCCGCAACTTCCTCAGAGATAGAATCAGCACCAAAATAGAAAATCCCAAAACAGTAAGATGATCTCCCGACAGCAGTAACCTATTTATTCCTAGCCCCAGTGTCTTCTTCTTCCTCATCTATGAGCTACAACTGAGTGTGAGTGAGTGTGTATCAAATAGAGAGGCTAGCTCTCTATTTATACTAATTCCCGACTTGACTAAACCCAACTAGGGTCAACTTCACTAGGTGAGTCTAATAACCCTAGTGCCCTAGAACTGTGGGGACTTTAACCCTTGATCAATAGGAGGGTTACCTACAATGACATGACATAACTTGTTTACATTATATATCCTCCCGATCAGAACATCAGGGCATGACATGACTCAATTACATTACAGAAACATCCCGGAATAAACAATAGGGTACAAGACATAAGATACATAGGTGAATACATTCCAAAGTTACAAATACATCAACACTACCTCTTAACTAGGAAGGTATTCTTTTGACACAATTTTCAGCACTGGTCTTCTTCTATATATTGACTGGATCATCTCATCATCTTCATCTTCAAGTCTTCTTTATCTTCATGTCTTCAAATCTTCAAGTCTTCTTGTAAGCCATCTTCTTCTTCAAGTCTTCTTCGTCTCGGGATCTGGATCATCATGACTACTGCATCATCACTGCTGGATCATCATCACATGCTATCTCAGAATGGTGATATCTTGATTCTTCTCATCATAGGAAGTTATACAGAGCCAACCCTTTTTCATGCTAGTTGCAGGCCTACCCTTCATGTAGGTTTTCAGCACTTATATCTGACCCTAAGTCAGAAAGGCCTGCCCAGCTCTTACATCTGACCTCATCTTGTCAGAAAGGCACACCCAGCATTCACATCTGACCTCATCTTGTCAGAAAGGCCCAGAACTCACATCTGACCATGTGTAAACACATCGTTCTAGAATGGCTTAGCGCTTACATTCGACCTCATCTTGTCGAAAAGGCTCTACACTTACATCTGACCCCATCTTGTCAGAAAGGCACAACACTCACATCTGACCATGTGTAAACACATCACGCCAAAATTTCTTAGCACTTATATCGAACCTCATCTTGTCAGAAATGCTCTACACTTACCTTCAACAATGTGTAAACACATCACGTCGAAATGGCTCTCAGTCCCAGACTGAGGATTCCTGGTAACTGACCAGGTGCCTCCATTCTCCCAAAGAATGGAATCAGCCCTTATATCTAATAAAGTGGGACACATCCCTCAATCACATCAAAATGGCCATGCACTCACATCTGATCATGTAAGACTACATCCTACAGTCATATCAGAACGGCCCTCAGTCCCAGACTGAGTATTCCTGGTAACTGACCAGGTGCCTCCATTCCAAGAATGGCATTCAGCCCTTACATCTGATCATGTAGGAACCAATCCTACAGTCATATCAGAATGGCTCAGCACTCACATCTGACATGGAAGGAACCAAATCCTCTCACCATGACAGAATGGCTCATCCCTTACATCTGACCATGGAAGGAACTTAATCCTCTCCCATGTCAGAATGGCTCTAGGTATCATCATTTCCCTTTGGAGGGAACCTCGATTTGGAGAACACCAAGCTTCTCCCTGAAGTACACAAAATTAACTCTAGCCAATGGCTTCATCAATACATCAGCTATCTGTTCCTCTATCACAATATACTGGAACTTCACTTCTCCCCTCTGCACCATATCCCTGATATAGTGATACTTGATCTCGATATGCTTCGACTTGTCATAGAACACTGGGTTCTTTGACAACTTCACACAACTCTGGTTGTGGCAATATATACAAGTAGCATCCATCTAGAGATCAAATAAATCAGACAGTTGCTTCCTCAGCCATACTGCCTCACAACTAGCTAAACAAGCTACAACATACTCTGCTTCAGCTGTACTCAGTGCCACACAAGATTGCTTCCTGTTAAACCAGGAGATCACACCTTATCCCATACTGAAGCAACATCCTGAAGTGCTCTTCCTATCGATGGCACTGCTTGCCCAATCTGAATCAACATAACCCTCCAAGATAATCTTTTGATTCGCCTCATACTTGATCCCATAATCAATTGTACCCTTCAGGTACCTCAGAATATGCTTTGTAGTAATCAAGTGAACATGTCTCGGATCTGTCAAGAACTAGCTCAATGTGTTCACAGCAAAGCAAATATCTAGTCTTGTGTTTGTTAGGTACATCAAGGACCCAATCATCTGACGATACATCATGGCATCAACCACTTCTTATGAAGCACCACTCAATAGCTTCGGGTTTGATGCCATAGGTGTGGTTATGGCCTTGCAGTCCATCATCCCGAACCTCTTCAGAATCTCTAATGCATACTGCCATTGTCCAAGGAATATTCCATCTGCATTCTGCCACACCTCCATGCCTAAGAAATAGTGCATCATGCCCAAGTATTTCATTTCAAACTCGGCAACAAGTTTCCTCTTCGTATCAGCAATCAACCCATCCATACCGGTTACAAACAGATCATCCACATACAATAGGAGTATCACTCCGTTGCCATCTTCAACCTTATACTAAAGGTTTGAATCTTCTTTACTCTTGGTAAAGCCCAAACTGGATAGGAAACCATCAATTCTATCGTACCATGTCCTGGGTGCCTATTTCAAACCATACAGGGATTTCTTCAGTCTACACACATGAGAATCCCTGTCATGTGTCTCAAAACCGAGTGGTTGTTCCACATACACTTCCTCTTGTACCACACCATTCAAGAAGGAAGTCTTGCCATCCATCTGGTGTATCTTCCATTTCATCACTGCAGCCAGAGCAAGTACTGATCTGATGGAAGTGTATCTGGAACTACTACATTTCAATCCAAAATCCGACGGTTACTTCCGACGGCGCGTGGATTTTTTTTTTTAAACCTACCAAAAATCACAAAGTTCAATTTTTTTTTGTAAATGTGGCCACACGCGTCGGTTAAGCGACGTCTATTCTCATAACCGTCGCTTAACCGACGGTGAGTTGGTCAAAAAGGTCATCCAAACAACCAAAGAAAAGCCAAAAGGTCATCCAAACAACCAAAGGAAAGCCAAAAGGCATGGAACCGTCGCTTAACCGAAGGCGCGTTAGTAAAAAAGAAAGCCAAAAGGGCACGGAAGCTACAAATGCCATTCATGCCAAGGATTCACCTTTTAGAATTATACCATGAGAAGGCTGTCTGTCTGGCCAACCTAATGGAAATTCACAGATCGCACAGCTCAACTCAGTGCAGATCCAGGGGATGATATGCACCGAACCCATCTTGGTATTTTGGAAATTTGTGTTAATTTGAGATATGCATCCTTGAGTTTCACAACCTTGAGCTGCATTTGAAATGAGACTCTGTTTTAGATGGGTTCGAAGGCTGGGCCAGTTACCATCCATTTTCTGATGGCAGTGAGGGCAGATCTGTCGTTGCAAATGGGGCTTTCTGATCGGCAGCTGCAGTTGTGGTTCTGCCACAGGAGACTCAAGGATAAGAAGGAGAAGGAGAAGGAGAAGGAAAAAGATAAGGAGAAGGAAAAAGAGAAGGAGAAACAACCCAAGAAAGAGAAAGCTAAACCTGATATTCCACCTGCACCAGCACATTAGGCTCTCTCATGCCAACATCCACAAAAACTAATTTCTATGACGATTATGATGACTAGTTGGGTATCTTGAAATGATCTACAATTCTTGCACTCATTACTATTTCATGTTGTAAAATTATTAAATGCATGCTTTTCCAGTTTTAATAAGCTTATGTTAGATTATGTATTTTTACATTCTAGAAACTGTATTTCAGAATTTAAAAGTGTTGTTAGTTTTGCTGGGCATCGGAGTTGTAATTTTGCTGGGTATTGTGGCTGACTTATATTGTCACATGGTTACTTGTGACAACTGCGTTGACATGACATTTTAGTTGGTTTATTGAGTTTGTGGAAATGTGGCCGCAACACAACATGTCCAGAGCTCAAGGGTATGTGCTCAATTGTTCGTGAACTTCATGTTTATGGAACTGATGTTCCTGTTCATGGTCGTGATGATGACAAATTGCAACACCAGGTGTGTTCTTTTGGGAGGCCAGGGTATCCTTGTCCTTTTTTTTCATCTTATGTTGATTCATGTTTGGTTTCTGACCTATAGCCAGTTTTAAGTTATAACTTATCAATGATCAATTGGAAGCAAGTTAAACAAAGAAACTAATTAAAATGTTGTGTAGATTTATGTAACAAGAACAATGATTGTAATGACAACCCCTTTTTGATAGAATTGGCATACATGCTATTAGAAATCATGAGTAATAATTAGTGACTTGGTTTTCAAGTTTTAAATAATTGCAACTATTCTCTTATATGTTTATAGATAAGAGAAGAATGCCAGGTTATTCTCTATGGTATTAACATAAGAACTGGGTTTATGGCTCACAATCTTGGCATGTTTCAAACTTTCATGTGGAATAAGTGACTGCCCTGGAAAGATCAATTTGGAAATATTTGGGAATAAACTGATAATTCTAAAATATGTCAAGCATTCCATGGAAGAAGGAAGACCGCATACTATTTTGACTGCATGACATATAATGGACCTTCTCGACCTAGAAGGGTGTGCTATAAGTTTCTAGGTGCAAATTTTTTGTCTTTAAAAATAAGTAATTAACTCAATCACATCTTAAATCCAGAGCAGTAAGTTGTAACCACAATGATATGATCAGCAAATCAATCACAATCAATAATCCAGATAGTAGATGCAAGTAAATAAAACTGCAGCAGCAGAAAACATTAGGTACCTTAATTCCTTTGCCTTGTCACTGACTAGCCACTAGTCCAAGATTCCAAAGAAATATACCATCAGCATGCTGTCAACTGGGGAGGATTTGCATCCAAGGGGTGCCTTTCCATCTAGTCAATGCAACCACCTGAAACCAGCTGCTCCACCACAAGCAGGGCTCAAGCTCAGTGGATGTGCAGGAGAGGAACACAGAGCTCAGCAGATTGCTCATTCAACTCACATAATAACTTAAATAACAGACATCTGACTGATTGCCATGGCATGGTAGAGAGACTCCTGGTCTTACAGCAATCGATTGCTATGCACAATGCACATTAGTGGCCCGGCACACTCCCAGCCTCATCTATCCACACAAACCAGGCTAGATCAGCTATTGGACTGCTCTCCAATATCAAAATCAAAACAGGCCTCTTGTTCAAGAAGTAGTCCTCAATAATCAACAATGGTGCCTCACTCAAGGATGCTCTCACTTTTATAAACTCTGAAGGGTGTAACTATTCCCTGCCAAGAAGGTCTCTTGGCTTTCTCATTCCCCATACTAGATTACACTTGGGTGAATTTTATTTTAAGGCCAAGATTAAAATCATCAAAAAGTGGGTAAAAGATAATTTACAGCATATTCCTCTTGGGATTTTACCCAGGTTCACTGTGGTAGGCAATTTAAGGCATTTCCCCCTCCCTAGGCTCCCTCGGCACTAAAATAAGGTGGTCTTAGAATATGAGCCACTTTCCCTTGGGTGCGAGCTCGACATATTCATCAATGCCTCAACCTGCAAAAAATTAGCTTTTTCCAATAATATCGATACACATTTTCAACATGAACCATCATAAACATCATGAATTAAAATGCATCACGAGGGAAAAGTACATCATCATTGATACCTATATGAGGGAAAGACAGTCTTACTAATGCTATGTTCTGGATTTTTGGGTGTTCCAGAAGTTTTTAAGGATTTTGAATCCATTTTTTATCATCAAAATGACAATAAAACACAATTAACTTCCAATTTTGTAAAATAAAAAGACCTATATTCCTACCAAAATAGTCAAATTTTTAAACCTGTCCCATTCATTCACCTCAACTCAATAAGAAGAAATCAGACTAAAAGGGTTCTCAACTGACAGTGTCTGCAAGCTAATTGGCATTGACTTTCTTTATCATTTCAATTCAGGACAGGACAGAACTTTGAGGAGTCAATAGTGATCCAAAAACTACCATGGTATCCACTGCCAATGGCCAAATTCACTTTGTGGTGGTGCCTCTAATGGAAACTGTAGCCTAGTGGACTAATTCGGACATACAGATACCATGAACCTTGCATAAATGAATCTTCTATGCATTTCGAGAACCTAAGACTAACATTTGGGATAAACTTCTAGCTCTTAGCACAGGGATGAGGGAGTCTCTCAACCAAGGCATTAAGAAATTATTTTTGATGGTGATTTCAGGCCGTGGATAACTTGTAAAAACTTAGCTGTATGTTGTGGTTGGATCTAGTTTTAACAAATGTTTGGGAGTGTAAATTTTATGTTTGAGAAAGAATTCCAATCAAGTTGCGGATTGTCTATAGGCTAATAGAGCCTTTCATTGGTTCCCACCATTCACCTGACTTATTTTATATTGCTTTTCACTGTCTTATGTTTATTTCCCAATTTCCCTTGTTTGGCTCTGCCTTGTCCCTCCTACCCTTCTCTGTCATGTGTTTTCTCCCCATTCTGTGGTACCCTGCTGTATGTCCATCATTATTCTCTAGAGAATCAATCTCGATGTTGAGGCCAGCCTTGGATGAGTCTTCAAGCAGTCAAGGTGGTCCATTGTACAGCAGACAGTAGTTTTTGCTTGAACCTCACTCAATGGATTCATTGATCAATAGGGTGGATCTGAATTGATACCCCTAGCCTTGATTAGGTGCTTTATAGAAATATTGTCAGATGAGTGTATAGTATAAATAGTTTGTTGTCAGAGATCCAAGGAAGGCTCACATGTTTTATTTGCCTTACAGTGTTTATGAGCTAGTGAGAGGGATGTATGTACCCGATTCTCATAACATGCACCCATTGCAACTGTTTTTGAGGGACTATGTCAACATGATTGCTGCCAAGTATCCCTTTTGGAACAGGACAAAAGGGGCAGATCATTTTATCGTTTCCTGGCATGATTGGGTAAGAAGCTCTGCCTTCTGTCTATGCTAATTTTATAAGGCGTTTTCTTCCTTTGGGGTATTTCTTTTGCACTTGTTTACTAAATTCAGATGCATATATTGTTAATGAGATGATGATGTATTTGCAAATTTTATTTGTGAATTGAGTACAAAGCATATAACTTCCACCTTATATATATATATATATTCCTCTTCCTATAATTTGAAGATTTTTTCCATTTATAAATCTGATCCTACTCAGAAGTTCCGAGTTATTATCATACAGTTTTATATAGATGAAGAAAGAGGGAAACCATTGTAATATTTAATTGTGGGATTTCTCAGAAAGTATCCTTATTAGGGTATGCTTCTCCCATAAGATGACCAACAAATCATCTAGTATTATTGGCTTACTATTTACAGCTTTGACACTTCTTTTGGCACAATTAAGAATATTTGATTTCTTTTGACTCTTGACAGTTACTAACCAAAAGACTTGCCACTTATCAGTTATGCCCACCTACATAGATTAAATTATACAAACACCTTACAGGAAACCATCACTACTCCTGTGGTGGGATGATGTTAAACTAAACTAGCCACTGCGTATTGCTGAAATCCTGTCTCAACTTGTTAGAACTGACAGTCTGACATTTTCTTCTTATATCCATTTGCAACTGACTATGTTTTGGTTGTAATTATTCTACATTTAAGCTATATTTATTGTAGATACATTTTGATTCCATATTTAAGCCTCTCGGCTCATCATCTTCTCTTACCTTGTGGTCATTTATTATCACGCTGGAAGTTTTCCCCTGCAATAATCAGTCACCTATATTTTGGAAGAAAGAAGATAATTCAAATGAACTTTTGGCCTGTTGATAAATTCCCCTGTTTAATTCTAGACTGGACTTCACTGCCCCACTATGCATATTTTGTAGAACTAAGAAGTTCATCACAAAATAACGCAAACTTGAGAAAAACCTTTGCAAGCCTTTTAGATGGAAATTGGACATCTTCTCCAAGCTGTACATCATTTGATACATCCTCAAGGAAGCCCGAATACACTATGTATGCAGAACTGACCAATGAAATACAGTTCTGTATTGTCTCTGACCTAATGCAATGCAATGGCAAATTCTTCTCTCCTGTGTTTATGTGCCCACAATATCTTAAATGTTCACTGTGACTTCTGGATGCCCTGAAGGCTGAAACTGGGCACTAATCCCCTAGATGGCAATTAATCTTGGCTCTAATACTGTGTAACAATATACATAGAGTTGCAGAGAAAGGTTTGATACATTATAAATTTATATAATATAGCCTCCAACATGACAATACTGTCAAATATTCATGGGTGACAAAGTTGGTCAACCTAGTTGGAATGTATGAAAATAAAACTTGAAACTAAGAAGACAAGTTAACAACTTAACACACTCATATAGGCTACTTTGAACTCTCTTCAGAATCTTCAAAGTGAAAAAACAAGGAAGACTGCATCAGCAACCTGCCAAGCTCCTTTGTCCTCCATGAGATCTTAATTGGTCAAAATATTTTCACACCACATCATGAACTATTCAGAATTTCTTGCAACAATGAACTCACCTCTATACAGGGATAATAAAAGTATATCAAATCTATTAAATAACCATTGAAATCTGCACTAACTCAGAACAGCCCAACATGAGTACAATCTCATTGATACTGAAATCCAAAACCGGTGGTGCATGCATCAGCCCATCCAAGTCAACTCCCTCTTCCTAGTAGAATCCTCAGACAACTGGAGTAGGAATCTCAACAAGGTCAACTACCTCTTGCTGAGAGAATCTAATCACTCACTTCTCTCTATTGATGTGAATTAATAAAACCTATACCTTTTCCTTCTCCTTTATAGACTAAGTCAAACCCTAGTTAACTAGTGCACCTCCCTGAATGGATATAAGAGCCAATGGTTTTTATTGATGTGAATTAATAAAACCTATACCTTTTTTGTTGAATGAATTAAGTTCTTTGCTGGCATTCTCTCATCCTTCTACGCTGTTTCTTGCGGCTGTTCCAATGTAATATGATGCTTTCAAAAACATGGCATGATTTTGAATTTCTTTCTAACATGGAGTTTGATAGCATTGAACCAGATTCTGAGATTATGAGAGCTTCTATTTACTCGTGTTACAGAGTTGGTGCTTTGGTTTACACACTATTATTTATCATTAGCATGACTAAGAAGCTGGCACTTTAGGCTTATATGGCTAATTTTGAGGTTCTTTTTAGTTCATTTTACTGCTCTAATGGCTAATATTGCTTTTTGGCTCATCTCAATGCACAGGTGTGGTTCATGGGAGAATATTCACATATTTCCGTGGATTTTGATGATGTAAGAGTTTAGCACAAACTTCTTGGATATTTAAGCACCCTGAATATGTAGCTTTCACTTTCTCAACAATAAAACCAGCATAGCCTTTGCAGATTAACTACAACTTCGCATGGATGTAGGTTCATCTAACTTGCAATTTATGTGGCAGGTTCTGATGACTGCAACAGACAAGAAAAGATATTGATCTTTGAAAAGTTACTAAAACCCCATATCCATTTTGGTTGTTCTCTAGAAATGCTGATTGAGACAAAGATGTCAAGGAGTAAGGTACTTTTCTTCATATGGTTTAGACATTGCCAATTTCCTATTTCTGTATTGCAGTTTTTCTACATTACGTCTTATTAGCATCACTCATATTGTTCTGAAACGTTATCCATTGCACAGTCAAATTAGGGTTTGGATTTTTTTACATTTTA
>LPNX010147862.1:223574-236614 GCA_001517045.1 Pseudotsuga menziesii | reverse complement strand
TTAGGCATGTGGAGAAAGTTTTTAGGACATTGGAAGAAAATCAAATTTACACTAATATGTCAAAATTGCCCTCATCCTACCTCAGACATCCCCTTTACCTCCTCAAACCAGCCTCTGTAGGGGTCGGTCTTGCCTTTTTACAGTCCCTTGTGGACTGTGGATTGCCTTTAGGGCTGCTTCCGGTGGCCCCTTTAGCAGCCTGTTTAAACCCAAAACAGACTCACTCCTAGGCCTGTAAGTGCATTGAACAGCGTGCAAACAGACTCCATTTTGCATACATAAATTGTTCTAATTCTTTTGGATGGACAGCTTTATAATTAGATAATAATTTCCTTAAATAACTATGTTTCATTTGGTTACTGTATACTACTGAGACACATTGAATGGTAGTTCCTTTTGTCACTACTTACTGTTGTACTGTGGGCTGTCATACTGTTTATTTTATATCAGATATTGTCGGATTTTTGACCAAAAATGCAAGCATTCTCATCTGTATGTTTCACATATCTTAAGTTTACAATGCAAAGCTATGGTGTTACTTTCCAACTTTTACATGTCAAGAAGACCATTCCTTCTGGTGCTTTTTGAGAATCTCTGTTTACATGTGAGCTAGAATAGGTATAATGTCTATTTTTAATAAAATGATAATTAGATTTTTGTGTGTTATAATCATATAAAATAACCCCCTTAAGGGAACGGGTTACAAATTTTCTGATATATTCTGGGAACTGGTGATCAATTTAAACACAGGCCCAAATGCTTATCACCCTAAGCTAGAAAAACTGAGCTATTCCGAAAAGTAAGTGGCAGAAAACAACCAAATTGATTGATCTTAAGCTGTTTTTATTCTTCTTTATATTTTTCAATTACAATCTTGAATACTTTCTTCAAAATTCATAGTTAATAAGCTTGGGCTATAGTATTTNCAAAATTCATAGTTAATAAGCTTGGGCTGTAGTATTTTTATTTATTATTTATGATGTAAACTCAGAACTTTTCACTTTCTCAGGATGGTCACAATCCATTTAAACTGCTCAAATAGTCTTGCTGGGGAAGATCTATATAGCAAGCTTTCGTTAGTTGATATGGCTGGAAGTGATCGTCTGTCTCAGGAGGAAGCAAGTGGTGAAAATACCATCAGGGTCTGTTGGAAGATTGTCAATTAGAACATGTTTATGATGAAAATACCACGATGAAAATTTCACAATGCTGATGTTTATGCCATATGTTACTGGAAGACCAAATTGACTACACAGTAAGGTACAACTCAATAACAAAACTGTAGTTAATAACAATGTTTTAAAAACATGTCAACTAGTTTAATCCCCTGTTCAGCACCAAACCGGCTACTTCCACATTGACTCGGCCAAGTTAATCTAAATATGCCCAGGGTGCACGCATGGAGGCCGAACATGGATGTTTTAAAAAAAATTGCANAAATTGACTACACAGTAAGGTACAACTCAATAACAAAACTGTAGTTAATAACAATGTTTTAAAAACATGTCAACTAGTTTAATCCCCTGTTCAGCACCAAACCGGTTGCTTCCACATTGACTCGGCCAAGTTAATCTAAATATGCCCAGGGTGCACGCATGGAGGCTGAACATGGATGTTTTAAAAAAAATTGCATGGAAAATTTTGTTCCTGGTTATATGGATCCAGCCTCATTTTGATATAATGTTATGCTATATATTTACTTTATTTATTCTTTATGGGAGAGATGCCCTAGGCAGTCCATTTTGGTATCATTATTTGGTGTATTTTAACTCCATTTGACCTATTTTGGTTATTAGTGGACACTGATATAATTTTTCTAGTCAGTTATAATTTATAAAATATATGATGGATCATGGTTCTGTAATATTTTTGGTCATTTACTGGTTGCAGGTCTAATATTAGCTGCATCAGGCCAGTTAGATACATACCTAAATGATGTTGGAGTACAGAACCCAACAGCCCCTAGTCCCACATAAAATCATAAAGAGCTTGGACAATGTGATAATTGCAATAAGTTGGGATAGTANCCCACATAAAATCATAAAGAGCTTGGACAATGTGATAATTGCAATAAGTTGGGACAGTATGAAAGATCACTAGAAGAAGAAATGCCATCTTGGTGGCAAGCAGGACATCATGACAAAGAACTGGTGAAGGTGTGTACTTGTCCCATTTACTTGCAGTTTGTTATTTGCTCTTTTATAGGGCTCTTGAATAAAGAGTTGTGCATGGCAAGGCTTTGGGAGGCTTATTTCATGTGACAAGAGGAAATGTGATATAGGAAAAACTCTAAGGTCACCTTTATTGCAGTAACAATGTTTTGTATAATGGAGGCTGTAATTTGTATTAGAATATTTCATTCCTGCTTGTTTCATGTTTACTCTGCCAGTTTGATGGATGGGTGGAGTTTACAAGCTGGAAAGTTTGATTTGAGAGTGGTTATTGAAGCACATTCAAACTTGCTACATATCAGTTGCACTCTGATCCCATCTAGACTACAATAATTTAATTTTTGGGTTGCCTGTATAGCATGCAACGAGAGTACAATAATTTAATTTTTGGGTTGCCTGTATAGCATGCAACGAGAGTATAATAATTTAATTTTTTGGTTGCCTATATAGCATGCATCCAAAGTACAATAAGNTAATTTTTGGGTTGCCTGTATAGCATGCATCCAGAGTACAATAAGTTTTTGAGGTACGTTATATTTAATAAAAAAATGATTTACTATGTTGATACAGTAACAATGCATTTGCAATTTTTTGCTCATTAATAATTAAGTAAACACAGTAACATTAGTATTACTTACAGTTTAGTGAGTCTAACATTTAAATAATATATTTAGTATTAAGTATACTTTGAATTGGACTAACAATCAAGAACCTGTGTTTTTTCTTATAAATTTACAAGTTCATATTTGGAAAGAAGATAGAGCACTGTATTAATCTTAAAAAGAAGAATATGTATAACATTAAGTATACTTCGAATGGCTTTAACAATCAAGAAATAATGGATTTAACAATCAAAAACATGTGTTTTCTCTTATAAAGTTACAAGTTCAAGTTCATATCTAGAAAGAAGATAGAGAACTGTATTAATCTAAGAAAGAATAGATATAGTATTAAGAATACTTCAAATTGGTCTAACAATCAAAAACCTGTGTTTCCTCTAATAAATTTACAAGTCTGGAAAGAAGATAGAGCACTGTATTAATCTAAGAAAGAGGCATTTTTAGTAACTGTCTATTCTTAGTCATCGAAGAAGATAAGTTACTGATATCATCGTTCTTTTTCAAATTTTGTTGAAGTAATTTTGTAAACATGTCCATCTTATTTCCAAATTGATTACAGTCTCGGATTGGATGTTATTGAAACAGCCTGTTTGAATGCAGCAGAGACTCCCTCAATTATTGACTTAGGATACTGCATTTAGGGCTCATGTGTCTTATTGATAAATGATTTTTTTTCTTTTAAACGCCTACAGACGTCGCTTAACCGACGCTTCTGTAGGCGATTTTTAAAAAAAAAACATTAATAGACGTCGCTTAACCGACGCTCAATATTCCTATTCGTCGCTTAATCGACGTCTTTGAATGTCGATTTTCTGATGGAATGTAGGGTTATTCTATTAAAAAATTTCAGTACTGTCGAAGAACTTCTGTCGCTTAATCGACGCTGTAAATTTAACCGACGGTTGCTTAGGTGTCGCTTAACCGACGGTTACCTAGGTGTCGGATACCCGACGACAAGTTTTCGACGATTAAAAAAAAATCAAAGTGTCGTACATGCGACAGGGAAGTGTCGAAAATCCGACATGATGGCCATCGGATTTTTGGTCAAAATGTAGTAGTGTGGCTATAGGTGCAAATGTTTCTTCATAATCTATTCCTTCTTTTTGGGAGAAACAACGAGCCACGAATCTGGATTTATTTTTCTTGATGCTGCCATCTGCAGCATGCTTAGTCTTGTAGATCCATTTGGAATTTACAATGGACTTCTCTTCTGGTCTTGGGAGAACATCCCAAACATCATTCTTCATGATCGACTGATACTCTTCGATCATAGCATCCTTCCATTCTTTCTGTTCTACCGCTTCTTCGTAGTTGGAAGTTTCTTTATCAATAATGTCACATAGTAAGGCTACGTAACTAGAACAAGATCTAGTTCTCTTTCTTCCTCTGGGTGTTTCTTCTAAAGCTCCATATCTTTCTGCACCTTGGATAATTTCACGTACCCAAGTAGGTTTCCTCTTATGAGGATTCTTCTCCAGAGGTGGATCTATAGGTTCTTGAGGTTCTTCAAATTCTCGATCTTCTTATTGAATTTCTTCGTTCATGATTGTGTCATGAATTCTGGGTTCTGTTGTTTCTTCAGGTTCTTCAGCTAGTTTCTTCCTTGATTTGATGTAGGCTAAATCTTCGTCAAATGTTACATCTCTACTAATGTCAATCTTCTTGAACCCTGGGAAGTATATTCTATAAGCCTTCGAGCTTTCAAAGTATCCTACAGATATACCCATCTTTCCTAAAGGATCTAACTTCGTCCTCTTTTCTTTCGAAATGTGTATGTACACAGGACAGCCGAATATTCTGAGATGGATGACTTCCAGTTTCTTTCCAGAGAAGACTTCTTCATGAGCCTTGTTCTCGATTACTCTGTGTGGAGTACGGTTCTATACATACACCGTTGTTCTAGCAGCGTCTGCCCAAAGATGCATAGGAAGATCTTGATCATGAAGCATTGCTCTTGCAGCTTCCATGATAGTTCTATTCTTCCTTTCTGCAATCCCATTCTGTTGTGAATTATATGGAGTGGACAACTCCCTCTTAATCCCTGAGTCTTTACATAGCTCTTTGAATTCATTCGAAGTGAATTCTTCGCCATTATCTGATCGAAAATTCTTGATATTCTTTTCAGTGCGGTTCTTGATCAAGGCTTTGAATTCCTTGAACTTACTGAATACTTCATCTTTGTTTTTCATGAAGTATATCCATGCCTTTCTAGAAAAATCATCAATAAAAGAAACATAGTATGCATACCTGCTTAATGAATTGGATGACATTCGACTGCATACATCGGAGTGGATGATTTCCAAGATTCCTTTTTCCTTGCTCTCGCTACTTGGAAATGTCTTCTTTGTGTTCTTTCCTTTTGCACATCCTTTGCATACACCTTCATGTTTTGTCTGCATTTCTGGGAGACCTTCAACAGCTTTTCTTGCAAGTGGTAGTGCTCCGTAATGCACATGTGCAATCCTTCTATGCCAAAGCTCATTTGGTTCTACCGAGTCATGAACCAAAGCTTGTTCTGGTTGGCCCTTCAATTTGTATAGTCCTCCTTCTTGTTCCCCAATCACTACTACATCATCAAAATACTTTCCCTTTGGCCACATGAGGACTTGTCCATATACAAATGCAACCCTCATTCCTTTTGCATCTAATGCAGATATGGAGAGGAGGTTCTTCTTTAGTCCAGGTACAAACAATACATATTTCATCTTGATAGACTTTCCAGAGTCTAGCTTGTATGAGGATTCACCACTACCTTTTATTGGTTACTGCTAGTCATCTTCGAGTTTCACCTTGTGAGGTGATTCATGTTTAGATAATTTCACAAAGGATTCCTTGAATCCTGTCATGTGCTTGGAAGCACCACTATCTATAAGCCAATCATTTCTGCCATGTGTGATAGTTCTCGTGAGAGCAGAAATCAGAACGTATTCTTCATCACTTGAAGAATCATCATTGACTTGTCTACTTCTATTTTTGGAAGGCTCATCATCCTCTGCAGCATGAGCATGATGTCTTCTCTTGCTTACCTTCTTCTTGTGAGAGCTACTTTTGATCTTAGGACAATCTCTAGCAAAGTGTCCTCTTTCATCACATGTATAGCAAATGAACTTCGACTTATCTCTAGGATTTCTAAAGTTATTCCTTTGATTAGAGTACTTACTTCTATGATGGCTATATCTGGTTTTCTTGGATTATACTGTGAGAGCTTGATCTTCACTTCCCATCTTCTCTTCTCAAGCTGCTATCTGAGCTTCTTCTTGAGATCATTCTTCCCATAGTCTGTTGAGCTTGACTAACTTCTTTCTGTCACAAATCCCTTGAATGAAAGAGTCCCATGTCCTAGGGATATCATTCAAGGTGGTCATTACAATATCTGCATTCTCCACTTCTTCATATATTGCTTCCAATTGTTCCTTGATATGAGAAACCCTTGTAAAGTAAGACTGGATGGTTTCTGCATTCTGGATCTTCATATTCTTCAACTGGTTCCTCAATGTCATCTTCTGGTTTATGTTCTTTCCTTCAAACAATTTGGTTAGGGCATCAAACATATCTTTAGGTGTCTTTAGGGAGGACACCTATGGTATGAGGTGATCCTTGATTGAATCAGCAATGATCCTCTTTTCCATAACCAACTTCTTCTTGTGTAGGGCCTTAGCCTCATCTCCCTCTGGAAATGGAACCTCCTCATTGATGTAGGAGTCCAACTCATTCTCTTCCAGGACCAGGGAGATCCTATACTTCTAGGCTTGAAAGTTATCAGTTCCCTCAAGATTTTCATCAAGCTTGGTATGATGAGACATCTTAACTGAAAACCTCAAATGGAAATATAAAAGATTTAGATCGTACCAGGTCAAGATGTCGAATCTGAATCTAGAGCTAAAATTCTGTAGTGTTGGTTTAGGAGCAGATTAGGGTTTTGCTTTTCCTGAGTTCTGTCCAACCAAATGCTTTGATCTTGATCCCTAACTTTGATTTTGAGGAGGAGATCAATCCAAGCCTGGGCTCACTGAAAAATTCCTCTTCTGTGAAAAGCCCTAATTTCCGGAAGTAGTGTCGGGTCCAAAACTGAAAAACCTCAGAATTGGATTCTGTTTTGACAGAAATATGTTCCCTGGGGAGGAGATTTATTCCAACCTTATTTTTTTGAAAATATGTGGAGAGAGACCCAAAAATTAGGAAGCCATAGTTCCCGCAGCTGCATAGTGTCTTGTTCTCAGGTTAGCTCTGATACCATGTTAGATTTTTAACATTAAGCTAGCATTATTAGGAGCTTTAATTGAGAGAATAACAAGCACATCAATCAAACACAAGAAACAAAGAACACAGTGTTTTTCCTTGGGGAAACCATAAATGGAGAAAACCCCGCAACTTCCTCGGAGATAGAATCAACACCAAAATAGAAAATCCCAAAACAGTAAGATGATCTCCCGACAACATTAACCTCTTTCTTCCTAGCCCCAATGTCTTCTTCTTCCTCAGCTATGCGCTACAACTGAGTGTGAGTGAGTGTGTATCAAATAAAGAGGCTATCTCTCTATTTATACTAATTCCTGACTTGACTAAACCCAACTAGGGAGAACTTCACTAGGTGAGTATAATAACCCTAGTTCCCTGGAACTGCGAGGACTTTAACCCTTGATCAATAGGAGGGTTACCCACAATGACTTGAAATGACTTGTTTACATTATAGATCCTCCCAATCGAAACATTGGGGCATGACATGACTCAATTACATTACAGGCACATCTTGGAATAAACATCGGGGTACACGACATAAGATACATAGGTGAATACATTCCAAAGTTACAAATACATCAACAAGTAAGAGGCCTTAGACACACTTTATTTATGTGGAATTGTTGTGTTGCATCATTGATGCAAATAATTCCAGCTATGAAGAAGAAACGGAGAAGAAATGGAAGGAGACTATGATCAAAGAGCATGAGTTTATCATTATGTCTAAGATCCAGTTCTGAGACCTGAAGGGAAGTCGGTAGTTTCTTCCATGTGTATCTACAATATCATGCATGCAACAGATGGAAACATCGATAAATACAAAGAAATGTTTGTGGTTTATCAGATAGAAGGAGCATATAATGGTGATACGTGCTCCATTGACCAGACACACTTCTGCAGTGAACTAGAAGTGTTTCTCGAGCACAGAACCACATGTGCACAAAAGGGTTTTTATGGAATCATAAAGAACCCAAGGGACAACACATAGAGTTAAATGAGGATCTTGAAGATCACCTAGGGTGATGGAGATCTCAACCTTTGCTATAAGGTTGAACATGGAATCCTATAGAGGACAACAAGCTCATAGATGGGTGCAAGAGGAAATTTCAACAAAGTTTGATATAGAGTATATTGTTATCCAGTTACCTTTAGAAATGACATAGACATATACATAGAAGATTTGTACCAGAGGAGGCTACTTGTCACTACAGTAGAGAATGTTTTGATACATAGAGTACAGAATGAAGAGGGCGGATGGTGCTTCACTTCAGAGGGAGTAACTACAAAATATATCAGAAGTATGGTAGGATGAAAATATTCCTAATGAGATTATCCTTTACCAAAAGTAAAGTAGATTCCAACCTTTAATTCAAGGTTGAAGGCATAATACCAATGATACTCTTGCTATATGTTGATGACCTATTTCTTACAGGTGAGAATGAACCCATTACAGATGCAAAGAGTAGGATTTCCGCTAAGTTCAAGATGAAATACCTAGGGGTGATGCACTAATTCTTAGGCATGAAGGTATGGCAGAGTATGAATGGGATTTTCCTTGTTCAAGGAAAGTATGGCATGGATATTATGAAAAGATTATGAATGCTAGAATGCAAGGCAATAGCCACACCTGTGGCATCGAACTTGAAGCTACTGTGTGATGCTTCATTAGATATAGTTAATGCCATGATGTATCATCAAATGATTGGTTGATTGATGTACCTAAGGAATACAAGACTAGACATATGATTTGTTGTGAACACCATGATCTATTTCCTGACGAATCCAAGACATGTTCACCTGATAGCTGAAAATCGTGTATTAAGCTACCTAAAGGGTACAGTTGACTATGGGATCAAGTATTATGCGAATCAGAAGTTTATCATCCATGGTTATGTTGATTTGTACTGGGAAAGAAATGCACTTATAGGAAGAGCACTTCAAGAAACTACTTCAGTTTGGGATTCGGTATGATGTCCTGGTTTAGCAGGAAGCAGCCCTGCATGGCACTAAGTACAACTGAGGTAGAGTATGTTATAGCTTGTTATGCTAGTTGTGAAGCAGTATGGATTCAAAAGATATTATTTTATTTATTTGATATCGATTTAGAGGTCACTTGTATCTTTTGCAGCAACCAAAGTTGCAAGAAGTTTTCAGAGAACCCGGTGTTCCATGACAACTCAAAGAACATTGAGATCAAGTACCACTATATCTAGGATATGGTGTAGAGAGGAGAAATGAAGCTCTAATATGTTTTTATAGACAAGAATATAGTAGATGTGTTTACCAAGCCTCTAGCTAGAGTGAATTTTGAATACTTCATAGAGAGACTTGGTGCTATCCAGATCAAGGTCCCTAGAAAGAGGGAGAGACGAGTTCTTGCATGGTGAAAGATGTAGGTTGTTCTCAAATGTAATCAGTCCCAACGTGCTCCCATTATAGATATGATGAGAATTCCAAGAGATGCAGATGCACTAGAATGAGTGTTATCGGAAATACTCACCTTCTGCAAACAGAAGTTGTTTCCCTAGCCTGAAACACTCGAAGCTAGAACAAAGGAGTCACAACAACTAAAATCACTTCCCCTAAGATCAAATAGATTCTTGGAATTGACCCTCTTACCTGTCATACACTGTAATATGTCAGCCTTTGGAGTGTTTGATCTCCATAGCTTAACCTAAAAGAAACATAAAACAAAGCATATACAAGATCAAAGTACCAAGTTCAACCTATCATCCTTTCTTAATGACTAAGGAGTTCAAAAATGAAAGAAGTGATTCATACACAATATCATTCATGGGAAAGGAACTTTTATTTTCATAAATGAAATAGAGATACAAAGTACAACCATATCCTTAGTGTTGAGAAGTCTCTTCTCAACTAAACCTTGCCTCCAAAGCCTCAAACTTGTCTATGAAAGGCTAACTCTCTTTGGCTGGATTTGGCCAGAGTTTTGATGTTGTAGCATAATCTTCCTCCCTTTACCCATGGGGGGTGAGCCAATACTTATAGCCATTATAGGTTAAGGTAGGTTGAGTATCTCATGGGTGAGGTGGAGTGAAGATACTATAAGGATGGATCTCAAATCCCGATGGTCCAAAATTCTAGGGATGAGGCTTCCATGAATCCAAGCTTTGGGAAGCCTCTCGAAGCTTCTTTGTTTTACCTTTAAAACTTGAGCACCGTTCTTTGCAACTGGGATAGATAATTACCCAATGTGCACCACTCATTGTATGAATTCAATTGGTGGTGGAACCACTGGTTGTCTAAGGAAAAAAGGAGTTACACATAGGGGTAATGCACATTGACCACAAGAAAAGTGCACTGGTGGTCAAAAGCATGAAATCACTGATCCTGACCCACTTTCAACTTCACAAATTGGGGATTTGAGACAAATACTAATGTTTGATTCTCATTATATGATGATGATGAGAAATTTTTGTAACATAATTCTCCCCAAAGCATGAGGCTAGAGGGATAGGAAAGGTGAAGGATTTGTAAGAACAGGTTATCACTTCAAGGCAAGAGTTCACCAATCGAAGATCTTCAACAACCCAACTTATTTTGCAGTACATCAACACTTTGATTCATGTCTGTATGACTCTCATCATGGATGCTAACCAATACAATGCAAATCCATGTTAAGTACAAACAATTATGGCTACTAGAATACAACATAGATCCATGCGAAGAAGACTCAAACTTGGACATAGCTACGAGATATACAATGTACATCTATTTCATATAGATGCAAATTTGAGAAAAGACATGACCATCAAATGTGGATCCATTTTAGGAATCATACAAATACTCCATCACAACCTGGGGAAAGCAATGAGCGCTTAACAAATACCAAGGTATCCTTGTCATTTTCAACAAAGTACAATTCTATCCATGTGATTACAATGTCTTAATGTCGAACATGGAAGAAACCACTTGATGACCGATTAATGATGAAAACCATTAACAAGTGTGAGGGAGATCACCACTAATGTCAATGATTCCCAAGGTACTCCAGTACATTCCCACGAATGTAAATAGATTATTTGATGTTGAACACTCCGTTGAATATTTCGATGAAAGGTCGACGAGGTAAACCTATCGTCAAAAGTGAGAGAATATGTCATTGATGCATACAGATCTCAAGGTATTACTTTGTTTCTAAGACTAATTCCCGGATGATGAATTGAAGTCGACATGAATAGTCTCATCGAAAAAGGGCCATGATGAATCCCACATCAACAATAAGAACTCAGAACAAAGTTTTGGAATTTGAATATGACGTAACCATAGGACTGAATCAAAGGTAACTGATACAAAGGTATTTTTTTGGTTACAAATGTGAATTCTCAACACAATTTCCCTTTGAACATAGGGAGGCACGACCGAATACTTGGCGGAATTGACTTGACGAGGTAGATACCAAGACACAATGTGATGATTGACGATGCATTCTTTGAAATACTTACAGGAGTGACATGACTCATGAAAATGGATCGATTCGAAAGCAAGATGAATACGTAATTGACTGAATGGAATGCATATAATTGACATGTTCAATGGTGACTACAAACTACCATTATTGCAAATGAAAGCATGGTTCCCTTCCCTTACTTTCCCCATCATGAAAAAGGGCTTAACGAGCCTGAAAAAGAAATAAAATTTGACTTTGAAATTCAATGCTAGGTTTAACGAGCACAACCAAAGTTTCAAAAAAAGCACTCAAAAGATTTTTCTCTTTTGTGCAAAGAGGAGAAAGTCAAAAATAAACTCATTCATATCCAAAAAATTCGATTCTCCATACCCTGGAAACTTCAAAATCACCATTAAACTCTTCAAAAATAAAAAAAATTATGCTTTAATTGACCATTTAGGGGGGGGGTTTTAATAAAAACAATTAAAATAATGAAAATAAAAACCTAAAAAAGTAAATAAAACATGGTAAATAGTAAAAAATACTTACCATTTGTATTTTTCCCACTTGGAGAGAATTTCGAGTCATTTTGGGTGCAGATTTCAAATGAGGATTGCGGAGTTGTCAGTCAACCATTTTCAGAACCGTCAGATCCAGGTAAATACTAGGCCCATTCCTAATCTTTTAATGTTTTCCTTTTCTTATTTCATGCATGTTTTAGGGTTTTTGGGCATTTCTCTAAGGGTAAAATGCATTTACCATGTAACTCTCTTTTCTTTTTGTTGGGTAAAATAACTCCCGATTCATATTATTCCATTGCTGATGCATATATTTATACAATTCATATATCGGTTGTGATTCAACTTCTGACCAACCTATTCATATTCCTACATGACTATTCACATTCAGAATATATTTACAATATTTACATATTGTATAATCCCGACGGATTATACTCCAACAATCCCCCCTTAATCCGAAGGGGTGTTAGTAAGTCCGAGCATGTTTCTGAATCTTTCAAACTTTTCTCGTCCAAGCACTTTGGTGAAGATGTCTGCAACTTGATCATTTGTGGAACAATGTCGAAGATGGACTGTCTTGGCCTCTACATGATGTCGAATCAAATGATACTTTGTGTTGATGTGTTTGGTTCGATCATGGAATCTGGGATTCTTAGTCAGCTTGATTGTAGAAGTATTGTCGATCAATAATGGAGCGGAGTTCTCTTTTTTTTCTTGCAAATATTCAAGTATCTTCCTGAGCCATACTATTTCTTTCGTTGCTTTAGCTGCAGCCACATATTCTGCTTCTATTGTTGAATCTGCCAGAACTGACTGTTTGCGTGATCTCCATGAGACAGCTGCTGATCCAAGACTCATAGTGTATCCAGAAGTTGATACTCCTGTCTCCTTATCGCCATTAAAATCTGAGTGTGAGTACCCAATAAGTTTGAAGTCATCCACTTTAGAGTACTTGAGTCCAACGTCTTGAGTCCCCTTCAAGTATCTTAGAACTCTTTTTGCAGCTAACCAGTGTCCTTCACAAGGTTTATGCATGAACCTTGAAAGTATCCCAACAACATAAGAAATATATGGTCTA